>MJUT01031618.1:26207-36593 GCA_002080005.1 Gigantidas platifrons
AAAAATGTCAAAAATGGAAGAATATGTTCTAAGCTCTTCTTCAGTAAACATGGGCATAACTCTAGAACAGAAAAGGTAGTAAAGTCCCAAATCGAACTTTCTTTTATGGTCCTTGACCTTCTGTATAACTTATAAGTGATTTACTTGAGGAGAACTTGAGTTTTTGAGAGGAAACAAAATGTGGGACATACGGACGTATGGACATGGGTAAAACTTAGTTCCCCCTATGCTTAGTGGAGGGGGCATAAAAGGATTAGAATAGTTAAATTGAAATACATGTTGTAAACGGTTTTATATCAATTTAACTAAATGAAGATACAGCGAGTCATTTAATGTCAACAACTAAAGTTGTGAGTTTGAGCCCCGTTCATGGTGAGGTCTACTCCATTCAACATTATGTGATAAAGTTTGTCAATGACTTATGAAAAGTTGGGGTTTTCTCCATGTACTCCGGTTTCCTCCACCAATAAAACTGACCGCCACGATATAACTGAAATATAGTTGAAAGTGGTGTTAAACACCATAAACCTAAACCTTCAATGTCTACAACATTGATTGATTGATTGATGTTTAATGCCAACTTTAGCAGTATTTCAGCTATATAGTGGTGTAATGTCAACAACAAGATACAAATAAAGTTAAATATAACTATACTTCTTGGTGAATTTTCATCCACTGATCCTGTTGGATTGGCTGGGATAAAAACTGGTGCATTGTCATTAATATCCTGAGGTTTAATCTGAACTGTTGCATATCCCGTCAGTCTAGTTGTTGAACCTGGCTCATCAACAGCCACTATGTTAAACTGGTACACTTCCCTTCCATTTGGTCTATCACGGTCAAGTTTTCCAATAAGGTTTAAAACACCAGTAGTTGAATTGATAGAAAACAAGCTCTTGATTACAGCATCCTCGTCGGAGATACTATATTCCATGCCACTATCTCTAAATTTATCTGGGTCGGTAGCATTGGCCTTTAAACAAATGTATAAAAATTAACAGTACATCTCTAAATTTATCTGGGTTGGTAGCAGTGGCCTTTAAAAAAATGTATAAAAATTAACTAACATCTCTAAATTTATCTGAGTCAGTAGCATTGGCCTTTAAAAAAATTTATAAAATTTAACTATTCTAAATTTATCTGGGTCGGTAGCATTGGCCTTTAAAAAAAGGAATAAAAATTAACTAATATCTCTAAATTTATCTGGGTCGGTAGCATTGGGCTTTTAAAAAAATGCATAAAAAATTAACTAACATCTCTTTAAAATTTATCTGGGTTAGTAGCATTGGCCTTTAAAAAATGGCATAAAAATTTAAAGCACATCTCTAAATTTATCTGGGCCGGTAGCATTAGCCTTTAAGAAAAGCTATAAAAATTTAAAACACATCTCTAAATTTATCTGGGTTAGTAGCATTGGCCTTTAAAAAATGGCATAAAAATTTAAAGCACATCTCTAAAATTAAAGCATTAATATTATTTATGTTGATGTTGTTGCATCTGAAAATGCCTCCTGATTTTAGATACTTCGTGCAACCACTATTCATTGTAAGAACATGTGACACAATAACTTGTCGAGCAGTATAACTGTATGTTAAAAATTGTAATATAAATAATTTGTTCAAATAAAAAAGTACTGGTTTTAGAAATTTGTCTTTCGTAGATGGAAAAAGAGCTAAATTGATTCCTATATCCATTTTAAGGCCATCATGGTCGTGATCGTATGATAGTTAGGTTTACAACTACCTGTGCAATCAGTGCCTATCACCACTAAAGTTGTGAGTTGGAACCCCGTTCATGGAGAGGTGTACTCGAAACAACATTATGTGATAAAGTTTGTCAGTCACTTGCACATGTCGACGGTTTTCTCCTCACATTCCCGTTTCCTCCACCAATAAAACTGACCGCAACAATGTAACTGAAATATTGTTGAAAGTGACGTTTGTAATATCTGTGTTATTCCAGGAACTCACCATGCACACTGACTATTACGTTTCATTGCTACGTCATTATTGTTATTGTTTTATATCAGCCATTATTAAAAGTACTGTCGAAATCTCTGTGTCTCCTATGATTATGGGCCCCCCGCAAGACAGGCACGGGAGGGGGCGGACTGGAGAGAGGATCTGCTAAGAAGAACAGAATACAAGCAAACGAGAAATTGTGTGCAAAATCAAGGACTATGTGATAATAGACAAACACTTAATGATAGACTTCGAAGAGAACGTAGAATGCCGAAACATTTAAATGACTATGTAATGTGATAATACCAGAGACTTTCAATCAGTGATAATACTAGAGACTGTGTAAAGACTTTCAATCACAAACAACATAACACATATTGTACACCTTTCATTTTCTTTTATTTATTTTTCTAATCTTCTTCTTTTCTTAAAGTTAAGGAGGAATGTAATATCCGTGTTATTCCGGGAACTCACCATGCACACAATCGCACACTGACTATTATTTTTCGTTGCTACGTCATTATTGTTAATGTTTTATATCAGCCATTATTAAAAGTACTGTCGAAATCTCTGTGTCTCCTACATGTTTCAACGTTAAACACCATAAACCAAATCAAACCAATCAAATAATCATAGCATATTTTCATGTATTCTTACCGTCAACAAATAATGAGGATTTGAAGTTGAGTACTGTACTTCTTCTTTTACATCATCGATAACATAGCTTGCCTTGCTAAATACGGGCGGGTTGTCATTCACATCAATAATAGAAATTTCAACCAGAGTAGATGCATTGAATCTTTGATCGTCAACAATAATGGTCAGATTATATGCCTGCAAAAGGTCAGGAATATGTAAATGTGAATAAAATGAATATGCAAATGTGAATAACATGAATATGCAAATGTGAATAACATGAATATGTAAATCAGAATAACTTCAACAGATGCATGCATAGTACTTTATTTGTGAAAATTGTTTAATTGATTCATTGATTATTGCTTAGCACCCAGCAAGTAGTATTTCAGCTATATTCAGGGCGAGAGCAAGCTAAAAAAAATATATAAACTGCATAGAAATTTGGAAGGGACGAATGAGTCAACCACTGAAAAAATATAGAGTTGGGTAGGAACGAAAACGTTAGTCTTTTTTAACAGCTACAATGCCTTTACTCTTTAACAATTACCTATGTATTCAGTGTCTATCACCACTAACGTTGTGAGTTTGAATCCCACTCATTGTGAGGTTTACTCTGTACAACATTGTGTGATAAAATTTGTTAGTGACTTGTGGCAGGTCAGTGGTTTTCTACGGGTACTCCAGTTTCCTCTACCAATAAAACCGACTGCCACGATATAACTGAAATATTGTTGAAAGTGGTGTTTAACACCATAACCCTAACCATACCCTCCCCCTCTTAAAAAACATGTGTGGATTACATGACATACATGTTATACTTACATGGGCACCTTTCTCATAGTCCAAATTACCAGCTACAACAATCTCACCCACCAGCTCACGTGTTTTGATAGCAAAGAAAGCTGCACCTGGACTATTTGAATCTATGCTATAAGTGAATGTTGCCTCTGCAAAATGACAAGAATATATTATATGATAAAATAATAAGTAGTGTAAAATTACCACTTTTCTGCATCAGAAAATGTTTCTACAGTCTATAGTCTGTGTAGCATAAACCATTTTTCCAAAATATGGAATTTATTTTTCATATGCCCATCCCTTCCACAAAATAAACTAGAACTGTGAGTGAACTCACTGAGTGATACCTCCCGCTTGCAGCTTAGTAGGAGTTGCACTTACAAGGTACATGCCTTCCCCCCTTTTCGTGAAAGTATAAGTTGAATTATCTCCCCTTCTAAATTCTGGACAGCAACCATATTCCTTCATGCACATCTGCAGGTAGTGTACTACAAATGTGTAAAGTTTCATAAAAATCCAATAAGCCGTTTAGGAGGAGTTGCGCTTGCAAGGTACATGCCCCCCCCTTTTTTGTTGAAAGTATAAGTTGAATTATCTCTCCTTTTAAATTTTGGACAGCAACCATATTCCTTCATTCACATCTGCAGGTAGTGTACTACAAGTGTGTAAAGTTTCATAAAAATCCAATAAACCATTTAGGAGGAGTAGCGCTTACAAGGTACATGCCCCCCCCCCTTTTCGTGAAAGTATCTCCCCTTTTAAATTTTGGAAAGCAACCATATTCCTTCATGCACATCTGCAGGTAGTGTACTACAAGTGTGCAAAGTTTCATAAAAATCCAATCAGCCGTTTAGGAGGAGTTGCGCTTACAAGGTACATGGATGGATGGACGGACGGACGGACAGGGTGATTCCTATATACCCCCCCCAAACTTTGCTTACGGGGGGTATAATAAGCCCCTCTCAGATATGAGTACTTGTTTACTGTGATTGACGTAGTTATGTGCAGTAGACGATTGTTGGTAAACCGAAATCGACATATGTGTTATATATTTACCGGCTTTTTGATTGTTTTTTCAAGTTAATAACAACAATGCATTTCAGTTTGCCGGAACATGGTAAATACATTTTAGATTTCATTTCGGACCGTTTCAACGGACCTGAAACTCAGTGACATCATGTATATTTCATTGCGGACCGTTACAACGGACTTGAAACTCAGTGACGTCATGTATATCAAGGTCTTATGGTACTGACGTACTGTGGTAGTTAAATTTAAAAAATGGAAGCGAAAATTGGTTGAAATAGCATGTGAATACATGGCATCATAGAACCTGCGATACCATAGGGTCGAACTATACTACTATTTTACCCATGAGAAATTTTTCAGCTACATCGTGACAAGAACAAGTTACATTCGATGAGATAATGATGGTCCGCTTTATACTAGACGAGCAACCCATGGTTAAACATGTTGCTCCACTCTGACACATTAACCTGATTCCAAGACAACCTGTATTTGTTCATACTCCTTAATACTGCATGCTTAGAGGAGAAGCAGCATTTACTAATTGTATAATCTTTGGCTTGTCCCAACTGGGGCTGCAACCCACGATCTACCGCACATGAGGCGAACACACTAACTATTCCACCACTGATGCGTTTTCTTTGTGGTCGTATAATTTTTTTTTAAATAATTATATGTATTGCAAAAGTTTTTTAATATATAGCTATAAGTTATTACACAACACCTGGTTTGTACAATGACCTAAGATGCTCAGGGAAGCAGACTTAGGGACCCCTGTTTTAGTACACCTCATTTGCCTATGGAAAATACAAATGAGTAATTGTCAACTCCCTGATAACACTTTACAAAATACAAAAATACACAAATTTACTACATAATTTCATATCATTAAATACATTAACCAACTGTATTTTCCTGTTTATGTTTTATTTAACACCTAGTTTTTACTCATTTTTATTTTATTTTCCAACAACCATTTCATAAGGTATGAGGGAACTAAGTTTTCCACTTAGTCCCATCTTATTCGATTCTATATCTATAAACAAATACAATAATTCCTATTAAAATTTTTTTTTAACAAATATTGCTAGAGCAAAAGTTAACAAATAAAGTATATTGTTTGCTTGTTTGATGCTATTTAATGTCACTTTCAACAATATTTCAGTTATATCATGGTGGTCAGTTTTATTGGTGGAGGAAACCGAAGGACCCAGAGAAAATCACCATTGAACCTGTTGCAAGTCACTAACAAACTTTATCACATAATGTTGTACACCTCGCCCTGATCGCGATTTGAACTCATAACTTAAGTGGTGATAGGCATTAATTGCACATAGGTAGTTGTAAATCCAACTACCATATGATAATGGCCACAAATGCCACCTAATTATATACATGTATTATAAAAGTTAAATAAAATATAACTTATTTTCAAATTGTCTTACCATCTTCATCTTTAGCCTCAATAGTAGTTACAACAGATGATATAAAGGCATCTTCATTTACCTGGGCTTTGTAAAGATTTTTATCAAATTTTGGCTTATTGTCGTTTTCGTCTCCTATCTTGACTCTTACGGTAGCAGTATCTGAAACATAATAAAATTTCAAATTTTACCATAGCAGTTTTAGTAAATTAGTATACTTCAATTCTTACATATAGGGTTATGGTGTTGGCAGTCTTCGCCCTAACCCACTTGCCCAAAGCCCGGGACCACTAAAACTGGATTCAGACAAGTGAAAATTATTTCAAATTCTAACATGACCTCCTTCTTTCACTTTGTTAACAAACAAGCGAGTTATCTATTCGGTATAATCTCATTAGCATATGCGGCGGTGAATGTGACTGACTTTTCCATTGGCAGCATAAATTGTGTGCGACATTTTCCGCAAACGTAAATATAAATTACCATCCTCCAGTCAAAATATACTACCGTATTTGCACACTTAGACACATATCAGAATCTAATTAAATCATTGAAGCCAGAATGTGTTTTGAGTTTTAACATGGATTGGCCAATATTAGTAAATTTTATTCCTCGTTTCTGGCTCGGGATAAAATACTAATATCCGCCAATCCATGTTAAAACTCCCAACACATTCTGGCTTCCATGATTTATTTCTTCATTATCAAAGAATTTGTTTGAATAAATAGAATTTTTTTATAAATCTGGCTTTCTGGCAAATAGGTGAAAAAAATTAGGGAAACGCTGCTATGGTGTTTAATGACAATTTCAACAATATTTCCGCTATATCGTGGCGGTAAGCTTTATTGGTGGAGGAAACCGGAGTAGCTGGAGAAAACCACAGACCTACTGCAAGTCACTAACAAATTTTATCACATGATGTTGTATCGAGTACACCTTGACATGAGCAGGATTCGAACTCATAACTTAAGCGGTGATAGGCACTGATTGTACAAGGCCCATACAATCACAACCAAGGACTCCTTCTTACATAAAAGATTTGTCTTTATTCACTTAAAAATTACAAAAATATGTATTTTCTTATTCTCACTTTATTCTAATTTATAGGCCTTTTGCACATTCCAAGCCAATTCAAAGAGGGGTGATTAAACCTTGAAGGTCCATCTTGTAAGGAAGGTCGTAGTTTTTTTCAGAACATTTTAAGCAATCATCAATCATCACCTTGTACCTTTTTTAATTGTTTAGCTTTACATTGATGTGAGAAGACATGATCCACAGGAGTCTCAGAATACTTTGAGGGAACATGGTGTTTAAAAAAAAGTTCGGTCAGACCAAAATTTGTTTTACAGGGTGGTTTCACTGACATTTTTATCACTAGGCACTAGATTCATTTCACTCGCCAAATGAGCAATTTTTCAGCTATATCATGGCGAGAACAAGTTACAATCAATGAAATGATGATGTCCGTTTTGTACTAGACCAACAAGCTTAGTTTGATTTTTATAGTGCTAGCTCACTAAAACAACAGTCAGCGAGTATACATGTCACTTAACTCTGACACATTATCCTGATTTCAAAGCCAACAAGTCTTTGCTTTTAATCCTTAAAGCTGCATGCTTAGTGAAGCAGCAAATATGAATATTTCAGTCTTTGTTTTGACCTGAACGGAGATCTAACCCACAATCTACACACTCAAGCCAAGGAAAGCATATCAACCATCACACCGCTGATCCAGTTAGGTTTCATTTCAGAAATATTCATAAAGTCTTACCACTGTTGGGATTCCCATTCATACTTGATCTAGCTGACGGGAATCCATCTTCTACTTTGACTTGTAATAAGTAATAATGATTGGATGTTGCTTCTCTGTCAAACATCGATGACGTAGAGATGACACCGGTATTGGAGTCTATAGTAAAGTTCTGTGACATTGGTTCAGAGAAGGAATACGACAGCTGAAACACAAAAATCAAAACATACCATATACCAGTACTGTTGATGTTCTTGTCAACTGATCTATTGATAAATTCATTACTCAAAGAGACTTTATTAAAAAAAAAAAAACAGCGGAAAACAATGCTGTTACCTTCTGTTTTATACCCAAGATTCAAATAAAATTGTTCTCCGAGGTATAGGTGACCTTAGCTGATTTTGGTGATCCTGTTTAGGCCCTTCAATTTTATTGTTCACAAACATTATTAAATTATATATACCTTTCCAATCTTTTGATTTTGAGTGTACCTGATAAAGGTTATTCCAGTAACATGTTATACATACTGAATTTGATATCTATGTTTTTATTACTTACCTTTTGAATCTTACCTGAGTTTTACCTTTTCAAATTTTCAGCAGTCAAGTATTTTTTAATGACTGTAGCTTCAATCAATAGAGGTAACATAAAGGGCAGAATGTAAGAAAGACGACGAAAATGTAAAAAGATTCTAGCCAATGATTTGTTTGTTTGTTTGATGGTGTTTAACATCACTTTCAACAATATTTAAGTTATATCGCGGCGGTTAGTTTTATTGTCGGAGAAACCCGCTGTGCCCGGAGAAAACCACCGACTTGTCGCAAGTCACTGACAAACTTTATCACATAATGTTGTACACCTCACCCTGATCAAGATTTGAACTCACAACATCAGTGGTGATAGGCACTTATTCCATAGATAACGACCACGATGAGGAATAGTTGAAAATTAGTAGTTAAACAATAATGTTAGACAAACTGCAGGAACAAGAACCACTCATCTGACAAATAGATTAAGTCTATGGAAATTTATACCCAGTCTAGAGATTGGTTCCACTCCAAAACCCTTTTCTTATTAACATATCCTGTCTGGTGATTAGTTTAACTCTAAATTCCTTATTTTATTAGCATATCTTGCTTAGCGATTGGTTCAACTCTAAAATCTTTTTCTTATTAACATATCCTGTCTGGTGATTAGTTTAACTCTAAAACTCTTTTCTTATTAACATATCCTGCCTAGACATTGGTTCAACTCTAAAACTCTTTTCTTTTCTTGTTAACATATCCTGCCTAGTGATTGGTTCAACTCTAAAACCTTTTCTTATTAACATATCCTGTCTAAAGATTGGTTCAACTCTAAAACCCTTTTCTTATTAACATATTCTGCCTAGTGATTTGTTCAACTCTAAAACCCTTTTCTAATTAACATATCCTGCCTAGTGATTGGTTCAACTCTAAAACCCTTTTCTAATTAACATATCCTGCCTAGCGATTGGTTCAACTCTAAAACCCTTTTCTTATTAACATATCCTGCCTAGCGATTGGTTCAACTCTAAAACTCTTTTCTTATTAACATATCCTGCCTAATGATTGGTTCAACTCTAAAACTCTTTTCTTATTAACGTATCCTACCTAGTGATTATTTCAACTCTAAAACTCTTTCCTTATTAACATATCCTGCCTAGTGATTGGTTCAACTGTAAAACTCTTTTCTTAATGACACATCCTGCCTAGTGATTGGTTCAACTCTAAAACTCTTTTCTTATTAACATATCCTGCCTAGTGATTGGTTCAACTCTAAAACTCTTTTCTTATTTACATATCCTGCCTAGTGATTGGTTCAACTATAAAAACCCTTTCCTTATTAACATATCCTGCCTGGTGATTGGTTCAACTCTAATACTCTTTTCTTAATGACATATCCTGCCTAGCGATTGGTTCAACTCTAAAACACTTATCTTATTAACATATCCTGCCTAGTGATTGGTTCAACTCTATAAAATTCTTTTCTTGTTAGCATACCATGCCTAGTGATTGGTTCAACTCTAAAACCCTTTTCTTATTAACCTATCCTGCCTAGTGATTGGTTCAACTCTAAAACCCTTTTCTTATTAACATATCCTGCCTACTGATTGGTTCAACCCTAAAACTCTTTTCTTATAACATATCCTGCCTAGTGATTGGTTCAACTCTAAAACCCTTTTTTTATTAACATAGCCTGCCTAGTGATTGGTTCAACTCTTAAAACCTTTTTCTTATTAACATATCCTGCCTAGCGATTGGTTCAACTCTAAAATCCTTTTCTTATTGACATATCCTGCCTAGTGATTGGTTCAACTCTAAAACCATTTTCTTATTAACATATCCTGCCTAGTGATTGGTTCAACTCTATAAAATTCTTTTCTTGTTAGCATATCATGCCTAGTGATTGGTTCAACTCTAAAACCCTTTTCTTATTAACATATCCTGTCTGGTGATTAGCTTAACTCTAAATCCCTTTTCTTATTAACATATCCTGCCTACTGATTGGTTCAACTCTAAAACCCTTTTCTTATTAACATATCCTGCCTAGTGATTGGTTCAACTCTAAAACCCTTTTCTTATTAACATATCCTGCCTAGTGATTGGTTCAACTCTTAAAACCTTTTTCTTATTAAAATATCCTGCCTAGCGATTGGTTCAACTCTAAAATTCTTTTCTTATTAACATACCCTGCCTGGTGATTTGTTCAACTCTAAAACCCTTTTCTTATTAACATATCCTGCCTAGTGATTGGTTCAACTCTAAAA
>MJUT01031618.1:121393-141338 GCA_002080005.1 Gigantidas platifrons
TTCCTGATTTCGTAGGGATTCATACGCCAAAATAGTTGATTGTATTTGAAAATGATTTACATATAATTATGTTAAAACATTATTATTAAATATGTGTTTAGCTTAAAACCCATGTTTTGTCCTGGGTTTGATCAACAACAGATCAATATTTATAGGGGTTAATTTTAAAGTAGTCATTAGGCCTCCGATTCCCACCATAAACAAACAACATGGAACTGGAAGAAATCGTCGCTTCAAAGTTTTCAAACATAAACCAAATATACACCAAATCGAAGCATTACAATATTTAACTGGTTTAGAAAAATTCAGTGTGATACTGAATTTACCAGTGGGTTATGGGAAAAGTCTGGTATACCAAATATTTCGTTTCATTTATGATGTGGTAATCAAGTTTATATGAAGGAAAATGCTTCTTCCATAGTACTAGTAGGCCTAGTAGTAATAATACATTTCAATATTATACAAACCGAACAGATGGCTTTCTTGGGGAATAGGTAAAGATAATAATGGTACAATGTTGTTGGATAATTAGACGCACCTAAGGGTTTTTAACTTCTCTATACATTCATAGAAAAAATCAATTTCTCGTGGATTTTTGGAAGGGTGTAGAATACAATCTTGTCTATCAGATGATCTATATTTTTTTTTTGAAGAATATGGCAATAATTCCCTAATTAATTGTCAAAGTGACCAAACTCCCTCCCCTCTATAACAGATTTTTTGGTTTATTTCCGTAAAAATTTACATTTTGTGAAAAGCATATGTTGTCCGTTGCTGTATTTTTGGTAGCTGCGGAACCGGAGCTCTTTATTGTCCTTTTTGTTTTTTTAAAGATATGGCGGACACTGGACCATAAAGAGCTACGGTTCCGCAGCTATATTTTTGGATGCACGGCTACCTAATGATTTAGCTGCGATATGATCTTGTACCCGTCTGAATGTAATGCTTATTTATTTTTTTCCAGAATTTGCAAATTTGTTATCTCTCTCTTGTATCTTTGTTTATTTAAATTTTCAAATTTGACCTTTTACTCTTGGTAGACAATTCTGATATCAATTTTATATATCCACTGGTGCAAGAATTATACTCTTATAATGTGGAAGTTAAGTTAACATTCAAACTGAACATGCTGCGTTGTTGTGTGCTTTCATATATATGTGATGAAGGACTATGTTAGGCCGGGAGAGGAGAGGAGCTGAGCCGTGCTTCGTATTGGCATTGTTGTCTCCCCTCTCCTGTCGTTGCTTGGGCTAGGATCGGCTTGGCTATATTCTGATTTCGCTAGTTTGGGGAACTAGCAATTATGAATATCTGGTTTAACTGGGTTTCGTGGCTGGGGTCCTAGAAATCAAATATACAAGAGTATACTTTTATTATTCGGAACATCAATAAAGTGAGCCAAGAAAGAAATGTGTACAGAAATATATCATTGCTTTTAATTCAAATTCATTTATCTAAATAGATTGGAAAGATAAAATTAAATTACTATATTATTTTTCAACTTTAACATGGTTAACACTTTAAACTATAATTTACATTTTAGAAAGTCATATGTTGTACAATTATTAATAACTTTGAACTTTTAACTTTCAAAATATTTTTTTTTTTTAATAAACTGTACAAAGTACATACATAGAAATCAAATATACAAGAGTATACTTTCATTATTCGGAACATCAATAAAGTGAGCGCCTGAACCTTTCGGTGCTAGGGTTTTGACCACTTACCGTCACGTGATGTTCGGACCTTGAATTTGATTTCTAGATTTCACCATTGGTCAGAATTTATTTTCCAAATCACAAGTGTCCAATAAAAAGCCCCTATAATTATAAATTTGGGTTTACATACATTTTTAATGCTCAAATATGTCAAGGTAATCTATATAGAAAATTAGTGTTAAGATATTTCTTTGTTCTTTTATCTATAGTTTTCGTCTTAATATAATATTACATAAGTTTATTCAAAGTCAATTTAGGGAACATATACTTTATCATCTCAAGAATTAGGATTATAAAACTTTCATGGGAACTGTGTGATTCTTTCTGTCTCTAGAAAATGTTTCAAATCTGCAAACAAAGTCTTTATTTTTTTCTTCAAATAATTGTTTCTTCATTGTTCTGTTTAAATTGTATTATCATTCTAAATTCAATTTTATTTCATTTCATGCCTATTTGTTAATTTAAATGATAAGTTTTAATTCCTTTAATTAAGATTTATGTTCTTCTAACTTCATATACTTTAGCTCCATCATATATACGTGCAATGCTTTATTAACACTAACATTATAATTCTTGCTGTTGTATATGTTTACATCTTGAAGAACATCTGTTGTATCTATAGTATTACATCTAGTTACAAACTAGAAGATGTTAGTTCAAGTCTAACCAGAAGCAGAAAACAAATGTTGCTTTGCAGTGCACTTTCATATATGCTTACCACTTAATAACATTAACATACGTTCTCGTGTGTTTTATATGTTGAAGAGCTTCTGTTGCATAAATATTATATATGTACAAAGTATTGTTAAAAATATACAATTTATTTGTACAATCTTTAGAAATCAAACGTGAAGAAAAGCGAGTCCAAAATTAATATAAGGTTCTTTTTATTAATTGAAGGCATAATAACATCACATGTACGTAAACCGGAAATGGACCAAATTTAAAATTTTTAGTAAATCATAACGTTTATATTAAGTTATAACCTGATATACTTAATTCTAGATTCAATTATTGCAGGGCCCGGGTGGCTCAATGAGTTAGGTAGTTGGATTGCCTATCATCAATACGGTGTGGGTTCGCGCCCGGCTTTGTAAATGACACAAAAGGGTGCACTCGACTCGCAGCTGCAAGTGATAAGGCTTACCAGTTGCTTGCTCATGGTCGGTGGTTTTCTCCGGTTACTCCGGCTTCTTCCACCACTAAAACTGGTCGCCAAGATATAGCTGAAATATTGCTGAAAGTGGCATTAAAACACAAAAAATTCACAAAACAAATCAATTATTGCTTTATTTTTTGGTGTATATAAAACCTATACAAAACGTTGTTTGACTACCGTAGTAAACTTGACAAACTTAACATGTAGCAGATCATTACTTAGCTTTCAGTCAGATTCGAACTCACGTCTTTCCAACATTATTGTACTATAGAAGCAATAAGGCATAATGAGTGTTATGTTACACAAAGTACACATATAGATAAATAAAACATTCAAATAAGTACTTCAAAAGCATTTTGTACAAAGGACTTACTACATTTTCATTTTATATTTAATATGTTAACTACAGATGTACATGTATTTTAATCTTCACCACTGGATGGTTAAATGTTTGAATTGTGTATTTATTGACACTGATTATATCAGGTTATAATATTCATTAAAAAGTTGTTAATCTTGTCGTGATTAATCAGTCCTGTTTTTTTAGCCCTGTTAATTTGATAGGTACATGTAATTACCAGGACTGTCTAGGATTATATTCCTAAACAGATGCTGGTACCTTTTAAGGACGCTCTTTACAATTGATAAAGCTTAATTTTGATTTGTAGCGGCGACATAAGTTATAAACAATTCACCATTTAAGGTCTCCTGATAGCTATTGGACATAATTAACACTAGTACACATGTATTTTACATGTTTGTTTATTGTAAAGTAATGATAAGGTGTTAATTACCACTCAATTTATAGATAACTCACTTATTCCCCATTGAAATGATGTGTATCCACATGCTAGCTTCACCTCAAGATGACCGACTTTTGTTGTTAGGGGAGAGTAGTATGTAGACCGAATTATACTGTCATTTAGAAAGCCCTTTCTATCATTCTATATTTATCTTTTACTTATAGATCTGACTTTTTATGTTTATTTTTATTTTTTTATGCTGCTTTCTCACGACATAACGAGTCTATAGTAAAATTCGTGAGATCGCTACCTTTTTGGAAGCGCTGGCATTTTGGTAGATTTTTACGTGTATATGCGCCCACAAACACCTACTGATGTGTAGAGGAACTACTTTTCTGCATATTCATCGCGGTCCACTGTATACATTTCCTCAGATTACCCCTCTAAACCCCATTTTTATGGGTCACCGCTTCAATCTATGTTGAAATCTCCTCCTTAGCCATTCATACGATTTCGACCAATCAAATCGCGTCTTGCTTCCAATGCGTAAGGGAGACAACTCTGGTCATGTGATCACTGGTACTGGTATGACACATATATTGTAGAAAAATCCACAAAGTCAACGCTGCAATACCTTGAATTACATCAGGAACCTATTGGAACTCCACATAACATTTGGAAAGGGGTACAAAATAGAAAACAGGACATACAAAAGGCCGAGCTAAAAGCCAGACTCATCACAGATACATATATGCTTCAATATCACCTAGATAAATTCGGCAAAAAAGACAATGCAGGAGTTTGCAAGATATGTAAAGAGGGGTTGGAAGATATTGACCATTTCATGCTAAAATGCAAAGCTCTAAATGACGTCAGAGCAGTACAACAAAAGCTTTTCAAAGAGACCGTGGATGGCATAAAGGGGGTGGTGCAGAATTGTTTTCAGTGAATGGGGAACTGCTCCAAGCTATACTAGACTGTACATCAAGAAACGTGAAGAGACTTCTCCAGCTAAAACCAAACGAGTTAATAGCGATCGAGTTTACTTCACAAAAACTGTGCTATGAACTTCACAAGAAGCGCAACAAACTAATGTATGATATCTGAGCGGGCCCAACGATCGATGCAACTAAATATATGGAAGAATTTTAGACTTTTACCAAACATGTATATAGGCATGAAGCATGTAAATATGTTATACTGGTCATGGTGCATCATTTTTACCTCTTATATGAACAGAACCTTTTAATTAAATGATATGATATGTCATAGACTGTCTTTTACCTTTTACAATATGTGAAATGACTTTTACCGCAAAATAACCTACCTAATATTGTGCAACTGAGAAGGATCAATTTTACCTTTTACTATGTGAAATGACTTTTAGCGCAAAATAACAATTTAATATTTTACAACTGAGAATAAACAATTTTACCTTTTATGACGATATGATGAACTTTTATCTGATGTGTAACTTGTATTCCTTTTACGACGAAAGAATTGAAAGAAAGAAATTTTTATTGAGCAACGAAAATATTTTTATTATTAGTGCTTTACACAAGAGAAATATTTTTAACTAGTGTGTTTTAAAGGTCAGAGAATGTACTTTTAACTAATCTTCCCACATTGATGTATCCATTTCTATATTGGAGTGCTCCGAGAACGGAGGAACGGAGGAAGCTACCTGAGAAACAGAAACAAACAGAAACAGATGCAAAATGGCAACTGAAAATTGCAGTTTATGTGATCAAAAGTTTAATTATTCTAGTAAATATTCAAGGCATTTTTTTGTTCTAATTTTACATGGAATGGAAAAATATGCTTGGAACATATCTGATCAAGATAATCCATTTGAAAAAAAAATGCGCCAAAAGTACTTTCTTATTAATTTATTTTTTAGAATTTTAAAGAAATCACATGACTACCGACCAGAGTTGTCTCCCTTACGCTTTGGAAGCAAGACGCGAATTGATTGGTCGAAATCGTTTGAATGGCTAAGCGCTGATCCATAAAAATGGGGTTTATAGAGGTTTCATAGATGTGCTTTAAAAAGCTTCCTTCTTCACAAATTAATTTGTATTGTTCATCTACTGAAATATCTAAACAACAACGTTACCGTAGCATTTTACATGTGTAGACCCTCTCTACTGCTTTTTGGATAATAACAATAGAAGCAGGACTGTCTTAACAGCATCACGGCCTCCGGGAAAAGCAGTGCACTGGGGCCCATACCTACACAACCACTCGTAGGAATAAAACTGTAAATGTATATAAAATTAAACATACATATACAATATGTATACATTTTGTATGTATATATTGTATTGGTATTTCCAACAAAGTCAGTCGGTTTAAGCATTAGAAAAACATACAGTGCACAACATACATAGATAAGCATTGGCCCTATGCTGGTGGGCCCCCGGGCAACTACCCCGCGTGCCCATGCGTTAAGACGGCACTGAATACACACCTCTCCTACATCCCTTCAATGTTAATGTTAAAGATTTACAGACCATGCTGGACGCAATGTGATGATAATACCTTACATGACCCTTTGGGTCTGGTCATGGTGAGGTAAGCGTTGATACATGTGCGTTTTGTAATATGAAACAGGCACGGCCATGAATGCTCACGAATCTGAAAATTATCTGCCAATTTCACCTCACCCAGTGCATCAAAATAGTGCCGAGATTTTTTGGGCCGAGATATATCGGGGACGACTTTTTTTTAGAGTCGAATCCAATCTCATTCAATCGAACTCTAAGTTGTTCCTTACGAAATCTCAAAAGTTAACTTCCACGCAGAAAAAGAATTATTGTCAGTATATGTCAGAAGAGATTTAATATAATATGAAAATATCAATATAAGTAGAACAAGCTAACAAAATGACTTTTATTACACACGGGTTCCCGGTTTCAGTGGTATCGGACGTACGAGAGAGGGTTCGAGATTTAGGATCACCTTTGCGCTTTATGTTAAGAAGATCTTCATTAGTAGAGTGTGTAAGTGTGCTACACGGAACGTGCTTACAATGTGCAGAAAAAAATATATCCATCAGCATGTGAAGCCATGTTTGTCAAAAAATCATAGGTACACATTTTTTACCATAAAGAGCTCGCTGACGCTCGCATATAAACATGTACTATATATGCACGCGCTACAAAATAGTCCCAAAACTTGATAGCGTAAAATAGTTGAAGCATTTGGTTTTGCAGTTTCTAAGAAAAAGATTAAATATTAATATGAAAAGTTATGGATAATCAGACGATGGACACTAAATGATATTATTTCATATCAGTTCTAAATTCGAGTTTCCCATTGGTGTAGACATGGTCATGTGTCATTCAGTAATCTGTGGTAAAGAAATCTACCAGTCATTAACATGATAATGCCCGTGGGCATTATCATGATAATGACCGCTCCAGGTTTTACTTTTGGAGTTGTGTCCCTTTTTTAAAATGCAAGGGAGACCGTGCATGCGCAGTGAACTGTTGTCAATGTAAACTAACATGCCTGATTTGCGGAACTGTCAAATGTAGACACAAGATGAAATTATCCACAGCAAAACTCGCTTAATACGAAACAATCTACCAAATTTTCAATAGCGATTTTTCACGAGTACTGTATGACAAGAAAATATTACCAAACCATCGTTGCTGTGGATCTTTTACCAGATTCTGCCTTGGACAGTTTATTGGAGAGTTTTTATGCAGAAGTCAGAAATAAAAATGGTGGAAAGTACTCAGTCCAAACATTAAGATCTATTAGAGCAGAAATACAGAGGTAAGAAAAATCTCCACCAGAATTTAATAAAAATCAATGCAATGCTACGTGTTTAACCCTTTGACTTTTATGTCTCTTGAAAAAGAAATTTACGTTTATTTTCTTTAAGAATAAGTTAGACAAATACATTATAGCGCTTAGATTGCAAAATTGGAAGTCAGATACAGATATTTCACATATAAGACTCTTGAAAATTAAAAAGAAACGGTTAGTAACGGCACAATGCTGTAAAAATGACGTCATGAAATAAATGACATCACACTGCTGAAAGGATCATAACGTCAGGAAAAATACCACACACTATATGTTTCAAAATAAGAATATTGTTCAAAAGTGAGGATACATGTATTAAATGTGTATCATTTGTCGTCTGTTGTCAAACTACGTCATTTGCTGTCCATCGGCAATAAACAACATGCATATGTACTAAAATGGGCAACATTATTTAGAAAGCGTTATTTCCTTCAATGAAATAAAAATAATAGTTACTTATGCATAGTGCATTATATTATCGTGATTTATAGACTACCCTTGGGACAGTAGTATTGACTTCAACACTGATAATGCCCTCGCCTGCGGTTCAGGCATTATCAATGTTTCAGTCAATACTACTGTCCCTTGGGCAGTCTATAAATCACGATAATGCCCTATACATAAGTAACTATTATATAAATACTTCACTTGGCTGTTTTGGCCAGTTGAGCTTACACACATGCTTAATTTCAAATAGGTAAACATCATAAAAATATTAAAAAACCACAAGAAATAAGGATTGGTAAATAAGTAATGAAGTGGGTGATTGTTGTTTAACGCCAAACGAGCAATATGAAGAACTTGATATTTCCAAGAACTCTGGTAAACCTTACAAAAATACTAATTTTGACAAAGAAGACATTTTGGCAAATCACAAGTCATTCATGTCATCACTGAATATTTCGATAAATGAAGAAAATTGTCAATTATCTACTTTATATTGGATACCACAATTTCAGAAGAATCAATATTTAGACAGGTATATTCCCGGTTCTTCTACTTGTTCAACAAAAGAACTATCTATAAATATGACTAAAATTTGGCATGCAGTCAAAGGAGGACTACTATCATAAAGTATCATGAAGTTTAGTCACGTGGTAACATCAATCAACTGCACCGCATCGGTGGCGTAATGGTTAGCGTGCTCGCCTCGAGTGCGGTAGATCGTGGGTTCGAACCCCGGTCGGGTCAAACCAAGAACTATAAAATTGGTATTTGTTGCTTCTCCGCTAAACACGCAGCATTACGGAGAAAGAGAAAAGATTGGTTGGCTCGGAATCAGAATAATGTGTCCGAATGGAGTGACATTTCTATCCGCGGACTGTTGTTTCAGTGAGCTAGCACTAAAAAAAAATCCAACTCAGCGTGTTGGTCTAGAACAAAGCGGACCTCATCATCATCTCATTGATAATTGACTTGTTCTCGCCATAATATAGCTGAAGAATTGCTGAATTGGCACTAAACAACAATCACTCACTCACTCACTCAATCAATCAAAAGTAGATACTGAAAGAAGAGGATAATTTTAATTCTCGAAAATTTCATCTAGCCAAATATTTGACTTTTTTACCTTTTACACTTTCATTTTCATTTCCTCTTTAAAGTAAATTATTCACAACGCATTTTACTTTAAAAAATGGTTGCAACGTTACAAGTTTATAGTATTGGGTCACGAATTAACTTATTTTGTCAAGCACGAAACGAAAGGTAAAAAGTGCTACACATAAAATGAAGTCATAAGTTCCTTATCGATAGCATATATTTGTCGAATTCGAATGGCACATTTTTCAACAAATCATAGCTGGACATCCCTATGGGAACAAACTATGCTCCTCTCTCCACCTTTTTCTATACTCCTATGAGTCTGAGTTTATGCAAAAACTTATCAAAGACAAAAAAAAGTAGAGAGGCTTAAGCCTTTAATCTCACTCCCAGGTATATTGATGACGCTCTGTCAATTAATAATGCGAACTTTGCTAACTGGATTCCATTAATGGAGATTTCTCGATAACTGACGAACGAATGTATCTTCCCGTAACCTAACGAAACAATATTAATTTACGTAAAGATCTTTTGAGGGAGACCTTATTGCAACATTTGTCTTCAATTGTTCATTGAGTGTAAGTTATTAGATATATATTTGTTTTTCATTTCGGTGTTTAAAACAGTTAAAAATTAATATCACTGGCCAAATAATGGTTTCACAGTGACATTACAGTCTGCATACAAAATACATATTTTCCTCAAACACTATGTATTATATATACCATGGATCTTACGAATTAACTTATTTAAACCAACGAATCCGAAGGAGTAGTTGGTTTAAATAAGTTCATGTGTAAGATCCATGGTATATATATATATATGGTTTGTAACAGACATTACATGATTGACAGATCTATGACGTCAAAATCATGGAATAACAGATCCTATGATGTCAAATCATGGAATAACAGATCTAGATATATGACGTCAAAATCATGGAATAACATCAAAATCTTCATGTTAGACCATGGTTTGTAAAATTTCACTATTTTTAAGTTAATTACTGCATAAAAACATCAAAGGAAAATGCGTATTTGTGTTACAATTATAGATATACTTCAAGGAGGGGGGCTTTTCAAATTTATTTATATTTTTTTTAATATTTCTGATTTAAATTTTCGCACAAATAAATAATTTTACCAGACTTGGGAGGGAAAAAAATAATCTGACTAAGGAAAATCAAGCAGTATAATAGTTATGTAAAACTGGATATTGAATGGAACATTTCTGATTTCATATGTAAAGAAAAATAAATTATTCCATTCTCCCAAAACTTGTCTATCTCATGCATGGTAAAACAATAGCCCCTTTTAGGCTTATTTATATCTTATCGGCGACGGTCGCCCGACCATTGACCGATTGTCGTGCAAATATCGTACGATTTTTGCTTTCTATTGTTTTTATTAAATAAGAAAAATGCTTTAGAAAAATCTACTGTATACTAGTTTAACCCCGTCACTTTTTATTGAAGTACCTGAACTAAGCCAGGAAGGGTCATTTATATGAGTGTTAGGGATATCGAATTTACATATTTCTACGATTTTTCTATTGAATGCTGGAACTGTTCCGACAGTGTGATATATATTTTTCATTTTATTATAGGTTATGAACGGGAAAGACGTGTCATATCATAATAATGACAATTATATATACATATATATTTTCATAGATAATGTACTTATTTTAAAATTAAGTAACCCCTCTACCCGCTCATGTTGATCTTTTAATGTCCACTTGAACTTTAAGCTGATACTTATAAAGGACCCCATTGGAAATAAGCTGAATGCCTTTCATGGACTATCCTTGGTGAGAAAGTTCTCAGCAGCTACAATTGGTGGATTGAAGTTTCAGTTAAAGATGGCAGTTTTATGTTTTATTTTTAACTTAACGAGAAATTTTTAAACACTTGTGTATGATGTTGAAATTTTTAAACCTAAATATATTTTACCTTTTTTACCTTTTTATGAAAAAAAACCTGAGTTGCAATTGTTTAAAAAAAACTATGGTTATGATCCGTCTTCCTTAATTAAAATCGTCAAAATGAAATACAACCGAATTGATATCAAATGGTGACTTGTTTCAACCTATACCTTAACATTCTTTTATACTTTTACATCACGTTCACGATCTTTTATTACAACACTATTTCACTCAAGCGTACATTTTTTCCTGTTCTATTTAAAGGAATACTCCAGTCAGTTGAAAAGTTGTTTTAATTCAATTCATTATCACTCTTTATTCATAAATAACTTATTATTTAAAAAAAAAGCACCTTTATTAACATTAATATACCCAATTAAAAATGTGAATATTTGGAATTTCCTGTCGTAGTGTAAGCGGCCATGACACCTATTCATGTGACGTCACAGGTCGGATCATGTTAGTTGAATAAATAACATGTATCTGATTCTTCCCAACATCGTGCCCGTTTGGTTATGTTTTAATATAAGATCAACTGCAATACAATGTTTATAATCGTATATCGTTCTAATTTTTTTTCTTAGTATTCCCATCCAATGTTACATTTTCATAAAACAATGAGTTTATTTGTATCGAGAGGGGGGAGGGTCTACGTATAATTTCATCTTAGAGAATTTCATGTTTTACATGATTGGACGTATAATTTAAATAACTGTCAGTTTTAACTCATTTTATCCGTACACATGTTTTTTTTTCTTTTTTGTCCCCAATGCTGTCGTACTTTCCCGTGTTTTTCGAGGTCACTGGTCGATGTGTTGACAAGGGTAATTACACAAAAACATTCTTCTCACATATTCCCTTTTAATTTCGTTAGTGCAATAAAAAGCTTAACATGAAATCATAATGATTTTGTAAATATCAAAAGATAAATATACGACGTTATTTTACGATTTACATAATTTTTAATGATAAAATTGCAACTGATCAATACTGATACGATACCGGCACTAATACGTCACAGCACTTTCGGAAGAGCTTTTATTTTAGGTATAATCCGAGAATGGATTATGTCCCTTATCTTCTCACATTGTAGAGTGTTGAAAAATGGCGACCCCCATTGTTTGGTGCAACAGGCAACTTCAATCACCAAATTCTACCTTACGGTATATTATTTTTATCCATCCAATGTTACATTTTCATAAAACAATGAGTTTATTTGTATCGGGAGTGTCTACGTATAATTTCATCTTAGAGAATTTCATGTTTTACATGATTGGACGTATAGTTTAAATAACTGTCAGTTGTAACTCATTTTATGCGTACACATGGTTTTTTTCTTTTTTGTCCCCAATGCTGTCGTACTTTCCCGTGTTTTTCGAGGTCACTGGTCGATGTGTTGACAAGGTTAATTACACAAAAAAATTCTTCTCACATCTGTATCTGTATCTGTATAAAGTAGGTCGATGGATCCACTTCTGGATTTTACTTCGACGGAGTGTGGTGCGCTATGCGACTTAGTAAGAATGTTGAAGAGCAGTTTTGAAGCTCTCCAAACTGGACTGGTTTACTGTGTTGTCGTCGAGGTGGTTCCAGTCTAATACTGTCTTTATGAAGAAACAGTTTTTGAATGGTTCAGTGTTCGCTCTTTGGTATACTAGACCCTTAGAGCTTTTGATGACACTATTTTCTACTATGTTTTGTGATATACAGTCAGAATATTGTCTAGATTTTATTAATCTTTTTGGTCTAGTTTTGGTTACAAAATCAGAGGGAGAAATTGCCGGTACCAGGCCCTCAACTACTTTGAACATAAATATTAGACGTTGGGCTGTTCTTCTTTTCTCTAGCATTGGTAGTTCTAGATCTATGAGCATTTTGGTTATACAGCCTGGTTCTCTTGTTTTATAGTCACCTGTGATGAACCTGACTGTATGCGCTCTAGCCTATCAACGTCTGTTTTGAGATATGGGTTCCAAATTATACTTCCATAGTCCATTACGGACCTTACTAAGGTGATATATGCGGTCTTTTTGCAGTTTTTGGGCCTGTATTTCAAGTTTCTTCTTAGGAAGTCCAGGGTTGAACTGGTTTTTTTTGCAGTATTGTTGATGTGTGTTGACCACTTCATGTCCTCTGAAATTTGAAGTCCCAAGTATGGGTTGTTTTGGACTTGTTCTAATATGTGGCCATTTAAGGAATATAATTTTCTGCTTTTTTGTTTTATGCTCAAGATGTAACACTTTTTCGCATTAAACCTTATTCCCCAGTTTTCTGCCCAGGTCTCTAAATCTTTTAAGTCTTGTCGAAGGATGTCGTGGTCTTTCTGTGAGTTGATTTGACGGTATAGCAGGCAGTCGTCTGCAAACAGACGGACTTGTGATTTGACAGCATCCGGTAGGTCATTTACATGACATAAAAATAGTAATGGTCCCAATACTGTGCCTTGGGGGACTCCAGAATCCACAGTGACTTCGCTATATTTTTCCCCTTCGAGTACTACTCGCATTTTTCTTTTGGTAAGGAACGATGTTAGCCAGTTATGTATAGGGCCTCTTACTCCATACTGGTTTAATTTATGTAGTAATTTGTCATGCGGTACGGTGTCGAACGCTTTGGGGAAATCTAGGATGGCAACATCTACTTGTTTTCCTTTGTCGTAGGAGCTCATAAAGTCGTGCATTGTTACGAGGAGTTGAGTTTCACAGGAATAACCTGTATCTTGCAGGGAACAGATATTAACGAAACTGGCCGGTAGTTCTCTGCTGCATGTTTATCACATTTTTTGAAGACGCATGAAATGTTTCCATTTAGCCAATCGTCTGGTAGTTCTCCTGTGTCCAGTGACTTTTGAAATATTTTTGCTAATCCGAGAGCTATTTGCACTGCACATTCTTTGAGTATTCGATTCGGGAATTCGTCTGGGCCAGAGGCTTTTGATGGATTTATGTCTTTTAGGAGTTTTGCTAGTCCGGCGCTGTTGACAGTAATGTTTGATATGTTGTTTTTGATGAATTTGTTTGTTGTTGGTAGGATGGTACTTTTTACGGTGGTGAATACGGACTGGAATTGTTTAACAAGAATTTCGGCCTTATCCTTTGCATCGTTAAATAATTTGCCATGATCTTTTAGCGGTGCTACTCCTACGGAATCTTGTTTTTTGGATTTGATGTACTTCCAGAATGGTTTTGAGTTGTTGTTCTGTAGGCCTTCCATTATATTTTTGTTGATGTATTGCCATTCTGCTCTCCTGATATTTTTTCTACATTCCTTTTGGTAATGTTTATAGTTGCTCCAGTTGTTTGTTTTCTTGGCTTGTCTATATAATCTATGTTTGCGTTTAAGGGATCGTTTGACTTTGTGATTAATCCATGGTGTACTGTTGTTAGATTTCACCATTTTTGATGGTATGTGGTAGTTCAAAAGTTCTTTTAATTTCGATCTTAATGTGTCCCATAGCGTTTGTGTGTCGCTGCCTGTATCGTACATTGTTTCTATTTCCGAGGACAGTTTTTCAAGGTCATTATTGAGGTCTTTCCAGTTTGCTTTTGAGTAGATGTAGCATTTTCTTGGGTTGGATTTCTGGTAATGTGGTTTTATTTCTATGTCAGTGGCTACTATATCGTGGTCAGATATACCAGGTATGCTAATTGATGATTTTATTAGCAAGGAATTTGTTGTGAATATAAGATCAAGTATATTATTCCCCCTAGTTGGTTGGTCGTGCACTTGAGTTAGCTCTGATGTTAGTGAGATGTTTACTATTGATTGTTGAATGTCTCTGTTATCACTTTCTGGATCTACTGATAGCGTGTTCCAATTTATATCCGGGCAGTTGAAATCGCCAGCTAAGATTAGATTTTTGCTGTTTTTTTCATTCAGTTTTTTAATCGATTTGTCTAGCTCTTGAGTGTCCTTGGGTTCCTATGGGACATGTAGAAGCATCCAATATAGAGGTCTCTGTTTTTTTAAGCTTTATTTTCACCCATACTATCTCACAGTCTGTGACTAGTTCTGGTTGTTCTATTGATATTAAGCTTTTGTGGACTAGGATAATGGTAGTAATCACTGGGGAATATTTCACTAGATTTTATTGCGTCCTTAGTTGGATTTTTCCCTGGCTTTACTCCTTTTAGCCATGATTGCGTTCGCAGATTATATCTGGCTTAGTATATTTGACTACTGCCTCAAACTCTGATTTCTTGTCTCTGATACTCCTGCAATTGATGTTTAGTATGCGGAGGTTTTGTTTTGCTGGTAAATTGTATACTTCTGATGATTTTGTATGACTGGAGTGGTTTATGCCATGTGAGCTGTTGTTAACTGATGTTGATTTATGCTCATTAGTTTGTTTGGGGCTGCTTGTTTGTTATGGTTTGAATGCTGTTGGTGATGTAATTGAATCTAGCGTTCCATCGAAGTTTTTTATTGGGTCGTAATAGTTCAATTTGTTAATTTCGTAACTGTGGAACGTGAAGGTGTTTACATTTAGTGATTCACATTTACAACAATACCACTGGACATTTGATCTTTGTAAGAGTTCATAATCGTGTGTACATAGTTCGATACATGATATATGATGCCACACATTGCAATCGTCACAACACACACCTTCGCAGGTGCAGGTTACTGGATGGTCATACAAGCCACACGGATAGATGCTAGCTTGCTTCTGTCTGGGACCCGGGTTTAATTCTATGTCTCCCGACATCAATAATGTTAGAGTGAGTAATGAATGTTTTTTTTTTATATTTCGTTTCTGGAATTGTTATTGGTCTTCTTCCTGATGATGACATTTTCGAATTTAGGGCAAATTTTGCTAGTTGTTGTTATAACCATGATTGACCTTTGTGAGATTTATGGCGGTGGCAGCCAATAGTATGTACAGCATAGGGAGTCTAAGCATGTTGGTGGTGATTGACGGCTCGTTCACTTTGAGTCGTTGAATGTTATATGCTTTGTCAGTGTAGCTTGGATAAACCCAGTGCTTACTGGCAATTGTCTGATTTGTAGTTGTAGAAGACGTTGGATGCTGTGTCTACAGTTTACTGCCTGCGATGCTATCAGTGTAGCTTGGAAAAACCCATGCTTACTGTCTAATTAACATTAATTGTTTATTTGGGAGTTGTGGGTTTGGTGCGAATAAAAGTTATTAGTGTAGCTTGGAAAAACCCATGCTTACTAATATTATTTTCAAGATAGTTTCGCACACAATGATTTTAGTTTAGCGTGGAAAAACCCATGCTTACTAATGATGTATTAATGATGTTGTGGTCAGTTTAGCTTGGAGAAGCCTATGCTTACTGAAATTTCGAACGATGGTTTTACGTATTTGGTCTCAAGTTTGTGGAAATCTGGCAGGGTTGAGTCAGATTTGTTGTTTCTAGTATAGCTTGGAGATACCCATGCTTACTATTAGTGAGGATGCGAGCAAAAAGTTTCTGTGGAAATCTTACAGGGTTGAGTCAGATTTGTTGTGTCTAGTATAGCTTGGAGATACCCATGCTTACTATTAGTGAGAACGCGAGCAAAAAGTTTCTGTGGAAATCTTGCAGGGTTGAGTCAGATTTGTTGTTTCTAGTATAGCTTGGAGATATCCATGCTTACTATTAGTGAGGACGCGAGAAAAAAGTTTCTGTGTTTATCAGTGTAGCTTGGAGAGACCCTTGCGAACTGATCGTGTTATGAATCGTTTGTCTCGTGTCAGTTTAGCTTGGATAACCCATGCTTACTGGCTGGCCTGCTTGATCGTCGGGTTTTTGTTGGTACGTGTACTTGTGATGTGATTTTTGGTTGAGTGTTTTGTATTTTCCAACAGTCTCTCATAGCCTGGACTGATATTTTTTTCAACCATGCAGAGGCTAAGTTTTGCCTGGGGTGGACACCATCTGCATATAATTCAAAGTTGTAATATTTCCTTCGGACTGCTATTCTATTGTCTACTTTTTTGTAATTTGAGCTGCAGCTGAGATCCGAGGAGAATTCTGGAGAGTGTCTGTTGAGCTCTTTGTTTAATTTTCTAATTTCGCTGTTGATTTTGTATACTTGGTTCGAAAGAAATTCGTCTTGTTCGCTGAATTTTGTTGGGTCTTTGTGGCGATGTTTTGGTTCCATATTTGTATTGAGTAGATTGGTAATTGAAGAATGGTGACTTTTGATTGTGGATATTCTCGAAAAGGTTCAATGATTTCTTTGAAGTTATCTACTACACTGTCTATGATTTTGTCATCGAATGAGGTTAGGGAGATATATTTATTATTTTTGGTGGTCAGATGACAGGTCCCTAGCCACACGTAGAGCGATATATTTCTTAGATGTTGTACTTTGTTTTTGATATTCCTTCTTAGCCAACGTAGGCTGTCACCCGACTTACTACTGCATTTACACCACCATTTCAGTTCACTTTCTGAGGGGTGGGATATTTGTTGTTTTAGCCAGTTTCCCTTGCTGTCAGAAAGAACTACCGGTGTTAGGATTTGTATTCCTTTTATGTCCTCTCTGGGCTTATTGTTGAATTTTATCAACTTGTTTTCTGTCATTAATGATGTATTTTGATCGAATGATTCAAATTTGTCCGAATTTTTTGTAGATATTCAAGATGGCGGACGGCGTGTTTTCGTTGTCGGCACTGACAAAGTGGTATTTTGGACCTGGTACACTGGGCGAAACTTGTTTTTACATATTTTCGGATGTTATGATGCCTAAGTTAAATAATGAAATGGATTGGGGATTATTTAAATCAATTAAGTCCTTGAATTTTGATATTTTCTCTTCTAGTCTTCTTCTGCTCCGAAAAAGATGTCTTCACACTTGCGCATGCGCACACCCTCCTTTTAATTTCGTTAGTGCAATAAAATGCTTAACATGAAGTCATAATGATTTTGTAAATATCAAAAGATAAATATACGACGTTATTTTACGATTTACATAATTTTTAATGATAAAATTGCAACTGATCAATGCTGATATAATATACGATACCGGCACTAATACGTGACAGCTCTTTCGGAAGAGCTTTAATTTTAGGTATAATCCGAGAATGGATTATGTCCCTTGTCTTCTCACATTGTAGAGTGTTGAAAAATGGTGACCCCCATTGTTTGGTGCAACAGGCAACTTCAATCACCAAATTCTACCTTACGGTATATTATTTTTAACATTCATTAACACAAATGTCTTTTAGTTAATGTCATTTAAATATTCACGCTAACCTGTTAAGACCATGGAGTTTTCCTTTAAAGGCCTTTATCAAACAGAATCATACAGTTCACACGTAATGCGGTTAGTACATATTTTAACCACATATGGATATTTCTGTTTTCACACGTTGTGGTGTGGGGTCGCTATTGTGCATGCGAAATATTAATTGCAAACCCCATTGACTGGCTATATGCTGCCTGTCTAGAATATTTTATTTTTTTCTCGATCAACAATTCAGAAGCCAAAAAACAATATTATGAACTGTCTGTCAATCATGCAAACAATAACATATGCACATGACAGAAGGCATTTTCAAGGCACCGGATGGACAGTTCCCTTTGATTTTAGAGAATGGAACTGATAGAAGTTAAAAGTTTAATTTGGGCTCAAAAGGGGAAACTTCATATCATTTATGAAAATGTGATGTGAATTTTAGGGATCCCCATGATCAGATTCAAATCCATTCATCTACTTTTCTACACTTTTATACATATGTATATTTCAAATGATAGTAATGTTATTTTAAATTCTAATGTAGTTGTTTAATATCCCTGGTTTGTGATTGGACAATGCTGTAATTTTCATGGTATCAATTCCACGGTTGAAAATCATGAGATATTTAAGACGATTGCCGCTTACGTCATCTTGTCAACAAATTACATTTGAATGCAGATAACTGAATTGTATTTGAATATTTCACGGCATCAATTGTCGATTTAATGGTAGTATGGTAGTTGAATTTACAACTACCTGTGCAATCGTTGCCTATCACCACTTAAGTTGTGAGTTTGAACCCCATTCATGACGATGTGTACTCGATAAAACATTATATGATAAAGTTTGTCAGTGACTTGCGACAGGTCTGTGGATTTCTCTGGGTACTCCAATTTTCGTCACAAAGGTAGTAACTGAAATATTTTTGAAAGTGGTGTTAAACACTAACCTCAAATGGACAAATGATGGATCAAAAGTTTGTGTATATAGTGCATAACATAAAACACCTTTGGGTCATAATGTGTCATATCTTTACAGGTACCAATAATACTACAACAATATTTTTCCCACACAATTCTGGGAACTGTTATACACATATCATGGCATTAAACAATGTACTGAAAAAGGAACAATTTCACTTTCAAATTTTTTATTAACAATTAAATCAAATTATCTCCATGATCTCAAAATTATGTTTCAGTGTTTACTGCATCTTAATATGTACATGTAGGTATGGCTGACTCCTGATTTCTTGTCTGAACTGAAAACTATAATTATTCATGTGTTTCTGAATCATTAAATAAATATGCAATCACTTAATTCATCACATCATTCTGTCTTTGATCACTGAATATTGAATCCAATATATCCATACCATTGTATTGCTTGGATTTATACATGAAAAATCGCAAGTAGACTATGAGGAATCAAACATTGTTTTACATCGTATGTACATTTTTGTATAGATAATCTTGTATAATGTGTCCTGTTCACTACCACATGTAATACACACAGACTCTACACAATACAAACAGCTCCAAAATTCTATTTTATCATTACTTCTGATCATGCAAATGTACGATTATATATCTGGGTTCTTTTAGTCAAATATTCCCGTTCCTTTAAAATTTATGCTGATTCTTGTGTGGTATTTAAATCATCTTTGAGTTTCAATCATCCATTGTTTTTTTTTCTTTGTGTTAACTCTGAAAAAAAATACCAAGTTAGTCAAAGGACTCACTGTACATGTATCAAGCTAAATTTAATAGACAATTTCAACATTTCCACCTTAAATTTAAAAAAAAATGTGCGTTTTTACATGCTTTTAATACAACCCCTTTATAGAGTGAAAA
>MJUT01031618.1:141577-165697 GCA_002080005.1 Gigantidas platifrons
TATATATCTGGGTTCTTTTAGTCAAATATTCCCGTTCCTTTAAAATTTATGCTGATTCTTGTGTGGTATTTAAATCATCTTTGAGTTTAAATCATCCATTGTTTTTTTTTCTTTGTGTTAACTCTGAAAAAAAAATACCAAGTTAGTCAAAGGATTCACTGTACATGTATCAAGCTAAATTTAATAGACAATTTCAACATTTCCACCTTAAATTTAAAAAAAAATGTGCGTTTTTACATGCTTTTAATACAACCCCTTTATAGAGTGAAAAAAAAGGCTCCAGGAAGCCTATTGTCACTCACCAGAGATGTTTGATATTAAGATGTTGTCTTTTCACTTTTGAAAGGAAACTGCAAGAACAAACTTGATCTGTGTATTATTCATTTAAAGATAGTTTAAAAATTATAAATTGATGCAATAATCAGGTGGACTTAATAACACAGAGAAACCAACAAGCATCTCCTGAGGGTCCAGCAAATCATGTGTCTGAAATTTTGTCAGAAATTAAAGATATGAAATATAAGTTAACAAAGTACCATGAACTGAAACTGTAATTAAGTTAATTTTTTGCCAAAAAATGGAGGGAGGGGGAAAAAACATCAATATTCTTCGTAACTAATGAACAATTAAGTTGCATGTTCAATACCGATATTGTCATAATTTACTTAAAGACAAAACTTTGTTAAAATCAAGAAATAGTATTTATCCTGCAGTCATTATCATTTTTGTATGATAAGTTACAGTAGGTGTATATATATAAATACATTTTTGTAGGGTTAAGTTTAGTGTTATGGTGTTTAATGCCACTTTCAACAATATTTCAGTTAAATATGTGGCAGTCAGTTTTATTTGTAGAGGAAACTGGAGTACCTGGAGAAAACGACAGAACTCGCAAATCACTGACAAACTCAAACACATAATTTTGTATCGAGTACACCTCTCCATCTGCGGGATTCCAACTCGCAACTTTAGAGGTGATATGCACTGATTGCACAGGTACATGTAGTTGTTAATCCAACGACCATACGATCCATACGATCACGACCAAGACGGCTCCTACATTTTTGCATCACCCTTCTGTAGTATACATATACAAATAGCAATCTCCTGATACTCAATTCATGAACATAGCGAAGAGTAAGAAGTAAGACAGTAAACTCATACCAGGACACCACATCGGAACCTGCAACCTGACCTGCTATGGACCAATGCTGCCCCTAGCTACAACTAGCTTAGATTTCACCCCCACCCCCATTCTACACACACATGAGTAAGTGGAAGGCAAACTAATTAATCTGCTAGTCTTATCGACTTGAAATGAAGTTTTTTTATCTTAAAGTTGATGGCAAATCGTGGTTTTCGTTTATCATTAATTAAATAAATAAAAATGTACATGTATGTCAGATATATGATAGACTGATCACAGTCAAGTGACTGTGGAGTGATGATGTAATTTGCGCCATTGAAGAATATTTTTCTTACTGTCGATCTGTCATCCACTGAAAAAAATGGGTAACACATGCATTGATACATGAAGTAGAATGGCCGTGATTATGGCGTAAGGATTATTTCATTATAATTTAATTTGATTTGAATACTGCAATCTGATTGGCTAATCCGCCTGGAGAAAATTTTGGCTATAAGTAAGTAAGTAAGAAAGTAAATTTTATTTAAATTCGGCACATATATACATATAACAAATAACATGAGCTACATAAAGCTCTTAAAACCGATTATAACATATATACAAGTAAAACATAAATTTTTAAAACAGGCAAGCATAGATAAATCAAATATGAGCATATAAAAGCGAGTAAGAGCACATAAAAAGCAAATAAGAGCACATAAAAAGCAAATAATATCACAAAGGCAAATCATATCACAAAAGCAAATAAGGTCTCATAAAAAGTAAATATGATCACAAAAGCAAATTAGGTCATATAAAAAGCAAACAAACACATATTATACAAATAAAATAAGTGATAAAGCAGGAGACTATTCAGGCATGAGACAGCACAGCCTGAAATTGACAAGAGCTGCAGAAGCACTTTTCTCCACCACACCAGTCTGAAATATAATTTTTAAACTGGTCAAATGAGGACATATTTCTGACCTCACTTGACAATGTATTCCATAATCTTGCTGCCTCATACCTGAAAGAGTTTTTACCGTACTTTGTTGTTCTCGGTCTGGGAATATCAGCTGTATTTATCTACCTAAAATTATATATATTATTTTAATGGTTACAAGGTCTTGTAAAAACAGTGGACTTTTCTTATGTATAATTTTGAAGGTCTCCAAGGCAATTGTTTTCATTCTTCGGGTTTTAAGTGAGGGTAATTTAGAATTTTGGAGTAGTGTTTCATATGAGCTGTCTGAATCATTATAGATAAACCGAAGAGCACGTTCTTGTATTTTCTCTATTTTTTGGGAATTTTGTTCAGTACAGAAGTGCCAGGTAAGTGGACAGTAACTAAAATTTGACATTATAAATGAATGATAAATAGTAAGTTTGCCAAATCTGTCCAGATGTTTTCCTATCCGCTTTAAAACATTCAATTGCCTTGCAGCCTTCTTACAAATATTAGTAATGTGACTGTTGAAATTTAATTTGAAGTCAATGGTGACACCCAACAGTTTGACTTCATCATCACATACTATGGAAATTCCATCTAAATTAAATACAATATTTTTATCATGAGTTGTTTTACCGAGAGAAATAGCCTGGAATTTCTCAGGATTTGCCTGCATTTTATTGACAGAAAACCAATAAAGTAATGCCTTACTGTCCTCTTCTAAGGAGGCTATAACTTTTTCTAAAGAATTGTCTGATTTTGACAAGGTGTTGTCATCTGCATAATTATATAGATCACATTTGTGTACAAAGAAAAATAGATCATTGACAAAAATATTTAAAAAAATTGGACCCAATATGGAGCTTTGAGAAACACCTTTAACAATATCTAATAAATCACTAGTATTTTGACCAATTTTGACACACTGTTTCCTATTTGTTAAGTAACTGTTTAACATTTCTAGGGCTGATTGAGACAAGCCATAAGCCTTAAGTTTCATTAATAACAAGTCGTGTGGGAGGCAATCAAAGGCCTTAGATAAGTCCATTAAAATAGCAGCAAGATATTCATTTTTATCAAGGGATTTTTTTCCAGTCTTCAGTCACTCTCAGAAGGGTTGACTGACATCCAAAGACTGCCAAAATAGCAGGTAATACACTTACAGGTCTATAATTGTATGCTTCCAACACACTATTTTTCTTATGAACAGGTGCTACCAGTTCCTCTTTTAGTCTGGCGGGAAAGATTGATGATGTTATTGCAAGATTTACATTTTTTCTTAAAGGCTTTGTAATTACTGGTTTAGCAAAATGTAAAAGTTTTGGAGAAATTCCATCTATTCCGGTAGCCTTTTTACATTAATTTTACTGATACGTTTTACCAACAAATTCCTCGTCAATTTCTGAAAAAGAAAATTTTTCCAATGCCAAATCATGGGGATTATTTTTAATTTCAACAATACTGGGATGAGCATCATCAACCTTTGTACAATTATTTCCGATGTGTTTGGCAACATTCACAAAGTAATTATTAAAAATATCACATACCCCATCCTGCTTTGTAATTAAAACATCATTTTCAGACAGGATGGTTTCTTCTTTACATATATTACCTTTGTTTGTTTGAAAAGATTGTACTGTTGGCCAGAAATCCTTAGATTTAGGGCCACCAGCACACCTTTCAATGAAATAATTATTTACAGATTTCTTCTTTAATTTAGTAACAAAATTCATCTGTTTTCTATATGCTTCCCAATTTTTGCTAGAATTTACTTGCTGAAATTTATTAAACAACATCTTTTTTCTATGAATATCACTTTTTATTTCTTTATTCATGTATGGTACCTGCTTAGTCTAGATAATATTTTTCTTTCCTTAAATGGTGCATGTTTGTTTGCTACCTCATTAAAACATTTACTAAAATTATCATATGCTACATTTACACCAGCGTCTTCAGATATATTAAAATTCTGATTATTAAGATCACATAAAAAATTTGTTAACTCAAAATTCTTAAAACTTCTGCAGAGCCTCCTTTTAGGTTGCAGTTTTGGTAGTTCACAATCAAGTTGTACACCTGTAAAGATGTAAACATCACTGACGCCAGTACCAAAGTAAACATCACTGACGCCAGTACCAAAGTAAACATCACTGACGCCAGTACCAAAGTAAACATCACTGACGCCAGTACCAAAGTAAACATCACTGACGCCAGTACCAAAATAAACATCACTGACGCCAGTACCAAAGTAAACATCACTGACGCCAGTACCAAAGTAAACATCACTGACGCCAGTACCAAAGTAAACATCACTGACGCCAGTACCAAAGTAAACATCACTGACGTCAGTACCAAAGTAAACATCACTGACGCCAGTACCAAAGTAAACATCACTGACGCCAGTACCAAAGTAAACATCACTGACGTCAGTACCAAAGTAAACATCACTGACGCCAGTACCAAAATTACATATTTTACCACATTTTTTCATGTTTTCACTGGTTAAAATTACATCTAAAAGAGTAGATTTATAATTTTTGGTAAAACATGTAGGTTTTTTAATTACATTTTTCAAATCCAAAACTTCACATATATCCATTAGAGTTTCACTTTTACTACTATTTAGCATATCAAAGTTTAAGTCACCAATCAAAATATATTTATCATATCGTGAGATGATCTTGTCGACGGTTTGGCTAAAGTCTGTATTAAATACATTGTCAGGCATATTAAAAAAAAAGTATGCAGATAAAAATACACAGTACAACATTTATCTGATATTATTATACAAGGATATACAATCTAATCCTGGTCCATTAAAATACCCTTGTACACTATGTGAGAAAACTGTAAGAAATAACCAAAAAGCCTTGCAGTGTGATGAATGCAAGGAGTGGACCCACATTAAATGTGATGGTCAGATCACTGACGCTGAGTATGCAATGTTTCAGAAGCATGAATATCTAAGTTGGAGCTGCCATAGCTGTATGTCTATTCGCCAATATGAGTACATCATTGTTAAATTTGGATATCAGTACCAACAATTCCTTCAGTTCGCTTTCTACTTCGAACTCGGAATCATTTCCAATTACTGCTACACCACCAAGCAAGAATAATACATTGACGATGATATGCATCAATACCACAAGTCTATATTCATCAAAACAAAGAGTAGCATTTCAGGCAATGGTAGACACGCATAGGCCTAATGTAGTCTGTGAGTGAGACTAACATGGAGAAAAACTTTGAACATCCTTCAATTCTACCAACAGATCAGTATAAAATAATTAAAGACAGGAGAGAAGGAGATAGAGGTGTATTAATTGCTAACAGGACAACATTTATTTGTACAGAACAAACCAAACTTAGAACTAAATGTGAGATCATATGGACAAAAATACAGATAGAAGGCACAAAAAACCTCTACATTGGATCATTCGATAGAAACCCAAAAGGGACTCTGGAAGACTTAGAAAATCTTCAACAATCGCTTAATAAGATCAGCACAAACACCAACAACATTATTTTGATGGGCGATTTCAATCTACCGAGCATAAATTGGAAAAACGAAACGATTAAACCTTCACCTCAATATGGTACATGCACAAACCAGAAGATGCTAGATATAATGAGCAACAACAATATGGAACAGATCGTAACCGAACCCACAAGGGAAAACAACATCCTAGATTTGTGTTTTACCAACAATCCTGGTCTTGTACAGAACTTAGAAGTAGAGCCTGGAATTAGTGACTACAACATGGTTAAGATTGCTGTTAATACAAAGGCAAAAATACACAAGAAACCACCAAGGAAAATATATATGTATAAAAAGGGGAACATGGAAGGTATACAATCAGACCTTGCCTCGAGTTTTAAAAAATTCGAATAAGACAGTAACAAAGAAGATGTGGAAACAACATGGACCAACTTTAGAGATATACTAACAGAAACAATCGAAAGTAACATACCATCGAAATGCACCACTACTAGATGGAATCTTCCCTTGATGACAACAGAAATTAAACAGATGATAAGAAACAGAGATTGTACAACAAAGCCAAAAAGTCAAATGATAAAGAACACTGGAACAAGTTTAAACTCTACCGAAACAACCTGAAGCATAAACTGCAGAATGCACATGATGATTTTGTCAAGAACATCCTGACACCAGAAGAGACGAAAACAACACACACAGATAGTAGCAGGGACAAATATACACAACAACAAAGCAGTTCTGGTCGTATTTTAAAGGAATGAAGAAGGATAGCAGTAACATCAGCATGCTAAAGAAAGAGGGAAAAGGCATAATAATTGCAGATGAAAAGGCTAATGTTCTTAACCAACAGTACGAATCAGGTTTTTCATATATAGACTTCAATCAGTACATCGACATTAGATACTATATAGATAAAGAATTCAGACTACCCAAACTACCGAAACCAACTGGAAAATATATGAAACCCATAATTGTGACAAAACCTGGTATCATAAAGCAACTGAAAAACATCAACCCTAGTAAAGCAACCGTACCCGACTTAATACCATGTAGAGTACGAAAGAAACTGCAGACCCAATTGCACCATATTTAGAAATATTGTACAACAAATCCATCAAAACAAGAAAAGTACCAGCGGATTGGCTTATCGGAAAAGTTATTCCCATATTCAAAAAGGGGATAAAACGGACCCTGCAAACTACCTACCTGTTTCTCTAACATCTGTACCTTGTAAAATCATGGAGCATATAATATTCAGGAGTGCTATGAATCATTTTGATGATAATAAAATCCTGTCATCATACCAGTATGGATTTAGGAAAAACCACTCTTGTGAACAACAACTTATAAATACCACTGAAGACCTAGCTAATATAAGAGACCAGAAAGACCAGCAGACGTTCTCATACTAGATTTTAGTAAGGCGTTCGATACCGTGTCTCACCGTCACCTGATTCATAAACTCAGACATAGCAGTATTGACTCTTTCACAGTAAATTGGATAGAAAACTGGCTCCAGAATAGACAAAAATCAGTACTACTAGATGGAAGCAAATCCAAACAAGTAACTGTACGATCAAGCTTTCCACAAGGCACTGTGCTAGGCCCACTTCTATTCCTACTATGCATAAACGACATCGAAGATAAATTAGCAACTGATACCAGCATAAGACTATTTGCAGATGACTGCCTAATTTACAGAAACATCCAATCTCAACACGACACAGAAATACTTCAGCAATATCTTACAGGCTTAGAAAAGTGGTCTATCGACTGGAAGATGTCATTCAATCCTTCGCCCAGTCACTCATAACACACGTAATAGAATTGACAGACCATACTTACTACATGGAACTAAACTTGAAGTGAAAGAACACAACCCATACCTCGGGGCTGGACAGCAAGCTCAATTGAAACTACCACATTAGCTCCAAGATCAACAAAGCATCGCAACAGCTAAACTTTATAAGGAGAAATCTGTACAGATGCCCCCAAAACATCAAAGAACACGTTTTTTTTTATTGACACTTGATGTATGTTTCATTTTTTACTATATGTACATTTCATTTGTACTCTTGTGGGAAGAATGTTTTGTGAAAGAAGTCGGATGCATACCAATATTTGGCCGTTAACAAAACCAAAACTATTTCAAATTCGATGGATTATATAATCAGAATACAAGTAATTTAACAATATAACAGCTAGGAAATGTAAATCGTTAAATGTGGGTCCAAATTGTTCAAACGTTAAATGTGTAATTCAAACGGATTATAACGGAAGGAAACTGGACTAAAGTTCACTCAGAATCGGAACAACTAAACGATAAAGGTAGGATTATTTTATTTTATATTTAGTTTTTGCTATTTGTAGTCCGGAATCATCACTTTGTCTTTTCTGACTAGACTTGGGATTGTTGAAATTAAAAGTTCCTCCGTAAATGTAAGTGTTCCTATAAAAAAAAAACCAGATGACATCGTAGTATCAGAAGTCATTGAACTAGTACTTGTGGTTGACGAAAGCTGTGAAAATGTTGGATTCATTTCACAAGAAGCAATAGAACGACACTGTTATTTGGAGTTAATTCATAGCAGACGATCTTTTGGGGGTGGTTAAAGTTTTATCCGACTGTTGGAAAGATTCTTTCTACCGAGACCACATGTTTTTAGAGCATAATTCTGCTTTTTATTGTATCGCAATGAAATACTAGATTAAGATATCCTTTTGTTTATTTTTTAAATCTTTCCTTTATCATAAATGAAACTAACAATCTGTCAATGAAATGAAGCAAAGGGACATCACTTCATATACTATTCTAAAAAAAAAATAGTTCCGGCTCGAAAAATGGCGGGGAAAATAGCAAAAGTGAAAATAAAAATGGTAATTTCACTAGTGAAATTATCGTTTTTATTTAACTCGGAAATCACGGTATTTCATCGATATCTATATAATAATCAAATGTATCACACACACACACACACACTTAATGTAAGACAAACTCAATATAATATAATTTGATAAACCTTCTTTTTCAGTTGGACTGAGTGTTGTTGGCGCTACCATCATTGTATGCCTGTTTGTTAAATGTATGAAGAAAGGGAAAACATTTCAGCTACACATACTCATCTCCCCACCAGCATGATAGATGACAGTTCTGTTATAGAATTAGACACAGAAAATGATATTGTAATGACAAACATGCAACAACAAAAAATCTGATTAAAACTAATACATACTTACTATGAAATCTTTTAAATAGAAACTTAATTTCTTTTTTCATATAGAATTCATCCTCCTTACTGTGTTCCAAATTCTTCCTGAAACAACAAATTGGATTGAAAATAGATTTCGCAACAATCAACAGCATGAACAACAAGAGAGACCACCCATTCATATCAGACATCCTGTTGAACAACCAGTTTTAAGACAATCCAGAAGACAAACCAGACAACCAAATAGATTACAATACTCATAATAGAGCTTACATTTTTTTCTTTTACAAATACAGTAATAGCACATACTTTGAATAAATATATCGTAGTGTTATATTCCTTATACTGTTGGGTGCCTCCTTAATGCATCATTAAAAAAATGTTTAAAAAAATCTAATGTAAGGAGGATGTATTTCTATAGTCTTAGACATGTATTCATTTTTACATAATTGTTTTCTCATTCATACTTTTTAAAATGCTACAAAATGTATATTGCAAACAAAGATCTGAGATATGAAAACCAATGTTTTATTGAGAGAGAGACATACGATTTTTTTTAACATAATTTACATTCCATCTATTCCATTTGAAAATAACATTCTTTGTATTCCAACCACCTATTATTTAACTATGGACTGAAAGATAGAGGATGAAATTTGAATATCATATTGCCAGGATTATTTGTATGTACAATGTATATATGTTATTCATAACTTTTTTTTTATTCCAAACTCCAATATTTTTTTGTTAATGAATTGTAGAATGAGAGAGAGAGAGAGAGAGAAAGAGACAGAGAGAGAGAGAGAAAGAGAGAGAGAGAGAGAGAGAGAGAGAGAGAGAGAGGGAGAGAGGGGGGCAATGATACATCAATGTTTTTAACATTTTTTGCTATGAAACCATATTTTCTGTTATGTAGAAAGAGTGTGAGCAAGATATGAGCATGAAAGTTTTATTATTCTTTTTTTTTATGGAAACCCGTTTTCTGTTGTGTGGAAAGAGAGATGTGTTTTTTAAGTAAACTTACATATCATTTTACCAAGGTTGTTATGCATAATGTATATATGTTAATTGTTAAAGTTTTAGTGCTTTTAGTTCACATGTTTTTGTTTTTTCAAAGTCAGCAATACATTACCATATCACTGTTTGTTAAAAACTTGGTGCTACATTTTTTCATTATTTAATGATAGGTTGCTTTCAACTCATTATTCTTTTACTTTATTTTTTCTATTAAGTAAAGAAATAGTAGGTTAAATCATATCTTATATTGTTACCAAACCTTAAAATATGACAATCAACTTTTCACATTTGTTTTACAAGCAAACAAATCAATATTTTTTTTTTTAAATCATCATATTATTTCATACAAATTTGATATATTGTTGAATTTTTTTATTTTTAGAATTGGTGCTCAAACTTCTTTTATCCTATATATTTCCTGCTATTGAAATTTAATGCAATGACGTTAAATCTTAATGCGTTGTCAAAAACAAAAACAAAAATGCATACATTGTTAGATATTGAAATCTTATTGAAAAATAAAAATATCTTGTGATTTTCACCTTGTGTTTCTTCTTGTTCGGTGGCACAATGCAAATGTTCCATTTATTTTCATATCTCATGAAGAAATTTAAGAGATCATCAGTAAAATGCACACTATCCGAAATGGACAAATAATTCATCAGTGCTATAGGAACATAATCTGTATGGAAATTATCCATGTATTTCCTAACGACTTGATAGTATTTTTTATTATCAACTACAAAACCCATATATTCTCCTTTGGGTGTTTTCACTCTATATATCATATACGACTCTTCTTCATCATCATCATTTTGCATTTGTTGTTCATCGCTTTGCACAGAATTTACACTCTGCACCTGCTGCAATTCTGACAAGATTACATTCAACTGGTAATATATTTGCTCTTCGATAACCATCGTTTGGAAGGTGTTCTCTTCAGAGTTATTCATATTAGACATAGTTTGAAGAAAAAAAAACCACAAAAGAAAAACAACAACTCTTTGAATTGTTAAAAAAGGATAATTACTTTATGTTCAGTATAACATACAGGTAAATATTTCACACATTACAAGCTCTATCAATATCAGAGTCAATTCTTAAAAATAAATTACTTTAAAAATTGTCATTTTTTTTAAAAGAAATACTGAGATAATTTTAGTTTGTATAAAGAAACGGTGTATACAAATACAATTCCAATTAAAAAAAAAGATTACATATTGTACTATTACATACTTAATAAGTTTTTATTTAATTTGCGAAACCCGTTATAAATCAGGAAACATTTTAATTGAAAATAAGATGAGGGAAGATTTGATTATCGAAAGGAATTCCATACATGTCATAATACTCGTAAAAATTTAGAAACATGTAAATTGTTGATAAATGAAATTCCATCAAATCAAGCTATGAAATTGAAATACAAACAAGCATTGATCATTACATATAATTTTCTCAGCTATATCAGAGAAATAATAAAAAAATCTCTTCAATAAATATCACAAGAATGTATCACCTTCAGCTTTAGAAAGAATGTCAAGTTTAGACTTATTTTCATATTGTCTTATAAAAGGATGCCGTAGATTGTTATAAATTACAGTTGAAAACTAAATTCAATATGGAGCTTACTCAATCCGTTGATGGTAATATTGAAAGGGGAGAAATTCAATTCGGAAGAAGCAAAGAAGTTGCACTGACGCCCTATTTAGGTTATGTGTACATACACATATCAAGTTTGACATCGGGTAGAGCCAGTAACACTTGGGACTGACGAATTTCCAGATCTCTGTGCATTACGCTGCCAGTGAAATTGACAAACAAGTAAATACAAAACCTATATTCGAAAAGTTTGAAGAAGAAGTCGATCTTATAGGAAATATATAAAGGTACACGTATAATATATATTTTCTTTAATTCGAATTAAAAAAAAACACATTTTTAGATAACAAATTCTAACTTGAAAAATATTAACGAAATACATACTTTAAACTGAATCTAATGTACATGTATTCACTGAATTGTTGTAAGGTAAAAGAAAGTTGTAACCCGGGAGATCTTCTTTTACCATATTTATTTGATTCTTGTAAACATCACGATAATTTTATTTTCTGCAGATAACCATTTCGACAGTTTATATATTTTTGAGACGGAAATCAAATATTGACGAGACAGAGGGATAATTCAAATAAATCTTTTGAAAATAGTAATAACGTAAATTATATACCACCAAACAGGAGATGATGTTAAATTTTTCAAAGCATGTTTTTCTTTGTCTATCCTGATCACGAAAAAATAATTCTATGTTTCAGTTGAAGAAAACTAAAACCCAGAAAAAGGGAATAACAGTGCAAGTGAAAGCGGGAAAGAAGAGAAAGGTTATACATTTTGCAATTAAGATATATTTCCTTCTGATACGAACTAAAAAGTATTTTCGTTTCACGGGTAATTTTTTTTTTTTTAAATAACTATGACCCTCTGGACTGTTCTACTCAAAATGTCATTTACGGTATAGAATGTACACTCTGCGGACTTTTGTATGTTGGTGAAACTCGTCAAACATTGCGAAGTAGAATGAACAAACATCGATATGATGCAAAAGATCCCCAATACAGGATTTTGTATAATCATTTCAATCAACCAGGTCATGACCGATGTTTGACGATGAAAGTTCGAATCATCGAGAAGATTTACCATCATACTAACAGTCTAAAGCTTAGTACACCTTACCGTGCCGATAGAGAGTTGTTTTGGATTAAGGAGTTAGGTACTGCACTGCCTTACGGTTGCAATGATAACATCAAAGGAGTGGGAAATTTGTCAAGTTCTGGATGCAGCGACATCAACGTGATGAGCCTTTTTAATACTAATCCAAGAGCAAAGCTTAGCCATGGTCATAAAAGAATTCAACATCAGAATGTTAAAAAGTCCTCTAAACCAAGACCGTTACAATACACTTTTAATGATCTACTTTCTAATATACAGAAGCTTCATGGAATTCATCACATTCGTACTATCTTATTTTCACTACCTGTATAAACTACCTCAAAGATCTTAGGGATTTTGGACTTGACAAAGGAGGCGTAGATCCTTTTTCTCCTAAGTACAGATTGTCTAGTATTATATGTGACGTAGCATCTTTTCGTCTTTTCAAACCAGTTCGATCTGAACCTCTTCATGATAACAACAGAAAATTCCTCCATATTCCGTTTGCTAACAAAGGAATCGATGCTATTAACATCAGCAACATTCTTAATAGAAAAGAGGTCGTAAAGGAAATTCCACCATATTTCAAAAATCAATCTGTGCCCATTGTCTCCTATAGCTACACTAACAGCATTGGCCGTAAAATTTTCAACTACAAAGAAGCATTGCAAGATATTAACATAGAAGAGTACCTCAATAACCCTCTGACTTGTGACTGCTCCCACTCTCCTTTTCAATATAACTCATCTGGACATGTAATCACTGGTGATTTGAATATCATTCAACATGAGAGTAAGGTGATTTCTCATGGTCCTAAATTCAGAGAACCTCAACACATCAATTGGAAACATAATTTCACGATAATTATGGGTGCTGTTGAAGATTATGCCAGAGGGTGGATAAAGAGAGAAGTAGACCAAGATCCTGAACTAGAGTCCTTGTCAGACTGGGTTAGAACAATTAGGTCTCTAGTACAAGGTCGGATTCACAAACTCAAAAATTGTGTTAATAGTCGACCTAAGTCTGTATTTAAGACCAAGAAGCTGTTAAGTGTCTTTCCTCTCTTCATGACAAATATGTTATCGTTCCTGTGGACAAGGCTTCCAACAACATCGTGTTTGTATGTAAATCATATTACTACGAATGCCTAATCAAGGAATTAGGCATAAATAACAACACCTCTGGTAATACCACATACAAACCAACTTCGTTCGACAAAGATGAAATCCTATCTAACCACAAATCCTTCATGACTTCTTTAAACATTCCCTCTGGTAAAGAGTCTGAGGACATACCCTATTTGTATTGGATACCTAAACTCCATAAGACACCATACAAAGAAAGGTACATATCGGGATCATCGACGAACGAATTGTCTATTCATCTAACAAAGATTCTGTCTGCAGTAAAAGAGGGACAACAGAAATATTGTGAAACTGCTTACTCGCGTAGTGGCATAAATCACATGTGGATTTTGAAAAACTCGAAGGATCTTTTGGATAACCTTAAATCAAGATCTTTCTCTCAAGTATCCTCCATCAAAACTTTAGATTTTTCAACTCTATATACCACCCTACCGCATGACAAATTAAAACCCCGCTTAAAAAAAGCAATCCACAAAGCTTTCAGTCATAGAAACGATGGCTCAAAATTTGTTGTGTTAGGTTACAATTCCACATATTTTTCTAACACAATTCAAAAAGGTAAAACATGCTACTCCGAGGAACAAGTGATCAGTATGCTGGAATTCCTCATCGATAACATATTTGTCTCCTTTGGAGGGACACTGTTTCAGCAGGTCGTCGGCATACCAATGGGTACGAATTGTGCCCCTCTTCTAGCCGATTTATTTTTATACTCATATGAGTCGTAGTTTCTTCAAAAACTTGTTAAAGATAAGAAGATTCATGAAGCTAGAGCCTTTAATTTCACATACAGGTATATTGATGACGTTTTATCTATCAATAATTCTAGATTTGCAGAATTTCTTCCATTGATATATCCTCCAGAGCTGAAATTAAAGAGACCACAGATACAGCTTCGTCAGCATCATTTTTGGACTTATACCTCGAATTTGACGACAGTGGTCAACTCAGTACTAGAATTTATGATAAACGAGACGACTTCGATTTTAAAATCATAAATGTTCCTAATATGTGCAGCAATATACCAGCTTCTCCTGCATATGGTATTTACATCTCGCAATTGATTCGCTATGCAAGAGCCAGTAGCAATTATTCTGATTTCTTGAAGCGTCATCTTTGTCTGAAAAACAGGCTACTGGACCAGGGCTATTAAAAGATTCGCCTTATTCGATCTCTTAAAAAGTTTATATTCCGATATCAAGAGCTTGTCGAAATATATTCTGTCTCTGCAGATACAATGGTTAAAGATACATTTTCATATAGTGAAAATGTATAAAGATAAGGATTTGGTATACGTGGTTTACAATGTCAAAAATATATTTTGTGAATGTGTGACGTAAAAATACTTTTGACGTTTACTGTCGTAATTAAAATACTTCAAAGGACTCATAGTTATTGATGGTGATGGTTCACGAGATATATTAGATACCGTCCTAACTGAATTTAGTACTGTTTGACTTTTATTTTACCTATTTTTTCCAGTATTGTTATAAATGCTGTTTTAGTGACAACCGGAACCTTTGAACCGTAATGGAAGCGAAAGGTTGGCGCCGTAAAATCTGATTCAATCCACCATTTCTTTAGAAATGGCTGTACCAAGTCAGGGCCATTGCGGTTTCCCAGTTTCCGGTTGTTGACTGATTTTGTCTATTTATTGATTTGTGAGTTTTTGGAAGATTGCTCTGTGTTCGGTAATTTTGTTATTACCCTTATTTTAGAACAGCTTCTTTATCTTAAATTTGGAAAAAAGTCAATTTTTTAGATATGCTTTTCTCCTTGTTAGGTAAAGTGTCTTTTCATTAGAATCGTTTGAATTTAATAACTCTGTCTATTGGACAAATGCATTCGATAGATTAAGCGAGGTTTTTCCGATAATTACTATTCATCAGAAATGTGTATAAGAAACAACTTTCTTTATTTATTTGAATGTCCACATGTGATGAGAATGAGCTTATAGCTAATATTAAAAATGGTTCCATTTTATATCAAGTACAAAACCTTTCATTTTTTTTTATTCTTTCAATTGTAAGGATAGTTGTATGCATACATATGTATACCTCTCTTAATTTGAACATCAATACGTTTTTATACATAATTTTTGTAATGTCATTATAGTTTTAGTTTTTTTTTGTGTTTATTTATGTATAAAGTAGGAAAACGATGGTAAAAACATATACATCACATTTAAACCATAACTTTTTGCAAATGAATATAAATATATGTGAATTATTTTTCTTTTACTGATTTGATCTTGATTTAATGCAAAAAAAAATCGAAACAAGTGGGGAGAAAAGTTGTGAGGAGGAGATCGAAGAAGAACAACATCAGACTATTAAAAAAGTGAAAAGATACTATCAAGACGCTATACACGCATGGAACACTTTTTTGGGGTAATTCTATGGAGTCTAAAAATGATATTTTAGATAAAAACATATTTGGTAACTCTGAGATCAAATTTAACAGAAATCCACTTTTTTTGCAATCGTTTTTGAGTAATAATATATTTAAAATAAACGATATATGGGACAAAAACAATAATAGCTTTGTTGATAATCAGACTATATTTAATAGACTGGATGATAAAAGGAACTGGATATCAGAATGGGCAAAAATAAAACAAGTTGCTTTCTTTAAAAAAAAAAGAAAGGCAATACGTGAACCGTATATGTATGTTTGCTTAAGTATGTATAATATATTTATCTGTTGTGGAGTGTGTAAGTATCTGACACTACAAAACCTCGATATTTATGCATTCGAATCCATTTTTAGGGACCTAGCTGTTATTCACATATCCATTAATTTTGGGTTATATATACATCAAGGTAGGTACATGCCAGTTTGGAGGTCGCAGAAAGGTCAAATCCGACCTGTTGCAACATATTTGTTTGTTTGTGGTCATTGATAAAAGCTGTTTGACCTTTTTGTGTATTTTTAGATTCTATCGATTATAGGGTTGATGTTATGCATCATGGACACATGGCAGTAATGACACTTGTTACCAAACCTTGATCAAAATTCTAAGAGTACTGTGCCACTTATTTTTAAGTTTGTCGACATTCCACAGCGTAAAATTGTAAAAGGAATAATACACATGTTGATCAACATATCGACATGCAGAAATGAATACTGCTTAATCCATTGCTATAGGTCGTCTTGAACATACTATGAGAAATTGGTCATTGTTGAAGGCCTCATAATGGCTTCAAGATAAAGAACAACAATAAAAGCGCTGTTCCATTGCGTTGTATACCATGTATTAATTGGGCTTTTGCCTCATAATGGCTTCAAGATAAAGAACAACAATAAAAGCGCTCTTCCATTGCTTTGTATACCATGTATTAATTGGGCTTTTGCATCATATACATTTACTCCATATCCCTTCTTTTTCTTGATCAACACTGCAGAACATTTTTTAGCACTGTAAGATATGTAGTGTGACATGTTAGTTTTAATAACTGTCAACTGGCCCTGATCACAAGTTCATGACAATTAAATGGGTCCCTGAAATCACTGTACTATACTACTAGCTGCTTATTGTTGAAGACTATGTAGTGACCTCATTCTGAATTATTTTTGGATTCTGCTGGTTTTCATCGACATTTACCAAGTATATCTCTGTTGTTTCTATTTATTGTCACAATCCAAAAAAAACTATTGAAGGTTATTTTCTGCACCTTTTAATTCAATATTGATTGCATTTGAAAACATAAAAATATATCAAGTAATTTGTGTTGAAATTTCTCTAGAGTGGGTCGGACATTTTGAGAGAATTATGTCCGACCTGAGAGTATGAGCGTTGATACACTTTGAGGGATCTGTAAAGCATACCAAATGTTTGGTTCATCACACTTTTAAGGGGCTTAAAAGACAATATTTTTGATGTGACCGTGTCCTGGTGAAATCTCAATTCAGGACTGTCTTGCATTTGATTATTATTCTGGATGACCTAGAGGTATTTAAATATGCAGTTTAGTCATATGTATTCCCTTATTCATTTTAAAAGAAATCTTCTTATTTTCTAGTAAAAAATATGCAGATAGATGGCTTGTGTGTTGCCCCTAATAATATAGACAATAGCGAAATATTGTGTTTTCAGGGTGAATTGATATCAAAGGTATTTATTAATATTATGAAAACAGTTAAGATTTTGATACTTTGTTATTTTGAGGATATACACTACAGTCAAGGTGTATCAACGCTCATACTCTCAGGTCGGACTTAGAGTTTGTCGGACATGGAGAGGGAGTCACTCTTAAAATTGTCGGACATTTGTCCGACAAAATCCTCCCAGGTCGGAGTTAGAGTGAGAGTATGTCCGACAAAATCCTCCCAGGTCGGAGTTAGAGTGAGAGTATCCCATATCGAAGTGAGAGTCTCCACTCTCAGATAGTTAAACTGTAAACAGTAAAACGTCCCCAAATTTTGCTAACCAATAAATTCGTGCATAAAGAAACATGCGTATCTTAGTAATTTTCGTCTGCATCCTTATTTTATGAATGGAATTTTCCACTGGCTAGTATATGTTTACCATTATATGCAACTTGATTTGTACTGTAAATTACATAAGTAAACAATCAGCCAGCCTTCATTAATTTCAAAGATTTAATTACAAAATCATTATCGAAAAAGTTGATCGTGGTTACTCTCTATATGTTTGCGCAAATCAATTGAATATAATTTAACTACATTTTTTTTTGTATTATATGTTAAGATGTCAGTATGTTCGTTAATGTAGTTAATTCAGTTTTTTTTTTATAAATACACATTTCAGATAAATATTATTTTATTGAAATCTGTTTTTATTATGTAAAAATGTCACATTTAATTTTAATTAACAGTCATTCCTATCTTTTAATAACACACTGTCACTAATTAATTTATGATCGAAACGTTATCCTGATAACTAATCTATTTATAATTGTTACACACACGGCATGGAAACTTTAATATTGATATCATATCCACATTTTACATCATGCCATCTAGTTAAATGACCAATGAAAAGAGTTGATGCCTTTCGGAAATCATAATACTGAGAGAATCGAATGTCACATTGGACTCCCCACTGAAAATTTAATAACTGGCCAATGTAGGATGCGTGAACCGCTAATGCGGTTCACGCAAAAATCAATACCAGAAAAGTTTGTTAAGAAATTAAAATCAGAGGATAACGAAAAAATCAGAAAAAATCATTAGGTTTAATAATAGATAGTAATTTGAATATTAGAAATCATAATAATAAAATAATTGTTCCAAAAGAGCTGAAACTGAAGAATATCCAGAAAGAAATACGTAACCCAATCACGCCAAAACGTCAATTAAAATGGGATACATTGTATGAAAAGAAATTTAACTGGATATATATTTGGTATATTCTGAACAAGATTGAATGTAAACAAAGCATTATCCAGTTCCAATGGAAATGATGGCATAATATTGTCTATTCAGAATATAGATTTCAAAAAATGGGAAAATCAAATGGTCAATGTCATTTTTGTAAAAATGAAATAAAGTCCCTTATGCATTTGTTTTACAGGTGTCATAAAATTAAACATGTCTTAGATGAACTAAAACACATTTTTAATAAAAAAAAAAATTGAAAACAATATAGTACTTGTTGAGGAAAACTTAATCATTGGGGTGTATGAGGGAGAAATAACTGAAGATATACTTTTAGTGAATTTGGTAATTTGTATATTAAAATTTTAAAATGGGCGATTTGGAAAGCAAGAAATTATATAAAATATAATAAAAGCATTTACAGGGAAGCAATAAATATCGCAAATCTCAAACATGAACTTAGAAGTAACATACAAATGATGATTATAAACCCAGAAGTTCGAAACTTATATGATATTAGGAAATTACAGTTATTATTGGGTACATTATGAATTTAGTTGTATTAATTATTCCTTTCATTGTTTACTGTGTAAAATTGTATGTTTATAAATTGAATATGAGAGATAAAATATGATTTATTTGCTGATGGTATTGTATTCTTACTACCAGTATTTATTATTTAATTATATTGTTCATTGTAAATATCTGTAAACCTTTCAGGTTTCCTGGCACCCAGAGGTAAATTGTCCACAGGTGTAATATAGATATAATTTTTTTAAAAAGTGAAAAGAGCACCATCCTGCAGCAAATAATTTTTTCTGCAAGAAGCATCAGAAAGTAGAACATCTAGGGTTTCGTCTGAGGAAGATTAAACAAATCTAGGTAAGTGGTTTTTTTTATTTGTCACTGTTTATAAAAGCAATACACACTTATCTTACACAAAATTAATCTCTCTTGACTAATTGTTTTTTTAATAAGCATAAGCTTTGAAATCGAAATGTCAATGTGTGATATGTTAGCTTTCAAATATTGCCACTGTATCATATTTAAAACAACTCCGTCGCCATTACTTCCTTTTATCTCCAGTGAAACATCTTTGGTAGAGTTCAACATACAAGTACGAACAAATACTCTGTGCGTTACGGAAATGAATCCCGTTTGAAACAAACACTGCTGATATTGTAGTTATGATTCGTCAATCTTATTTGAGTGTCAAGACACGTTGTTGGAATAGTAGAATATAAAACACCAATACGACATACACTTACTGTCACGTAAAACAAGATACATTTGTAATCAATCCAACAATTTTTACCACGTTAGCATGTTCTCATGTTTCATACGATTTCGCAACAACATCAGACTTATTTAATATTTCAACTTCCATCTTTCTCTCTTGTTTGATTTTAAACTATGTACAAAATATTTAAAAATGCGGTTTTATATGTATACCCGCTTTCTCATTTCAGCCAATCACATCTAAAGAAGAGTATAGATAATAGAGGAAGTGAAGGGTCTACAACTGTTTTACGAACCGGCTTCTCTTAAAAAGTTATGCCTTCAAAGAGTGTATGGAATGTGCAACAAGCAAAACAACATTGCAATGCGAGATTTATTCGTAAGACTCCCAACATCAATATTAGAGATTTTTCTGAATTATGCTCATGTCCAATTCCTTCTTAATCCCGGACTCAATGAATTGGATGTATATCAAATTGCCGAAGAAGTTTTTGATCAAAGAAACTATAAAATTTTAATTAAATCTCCAAATATGTTTCAACTCTCATTTAGAAATGTTCTGAAAATATGTGGGGGTTTTTTTCAGTGAAAAAGAATTACGCATATATTTCCTAAATGCATCGAATTCTGTTTTAAAATATGCAAGTCGTGAATTTAATAGGGATATTTTTTCGGACATCATTAGAAAATTTCTCAACGAGAGAGGTATCGAAGAAAAAGAAGAGCAATAAAAAGTGCAACTCCTTGTACAACCAAGAAACCAAAAACAACTCCTCTTTAGATGTGATCTCTAGAAAAGTGCAACTCCTTGTACAACCAGGAAACAAAAAACAACTCCTCTTTAGATGTGATCTCTAGAAAAGTGCAACTCCTTGTACAACCAAGAAACCAAATTAACTCCTCTTTAGATGTGATCTCTAGAAAAGTGCAACTCCTTGTACAACCAAGAAACCAAAAACAACTCCTCTTTAGAGGTGATCTCTAGAAAAGTGCAACTCCTTGTACAACCAAGAAACCAAAAACAACTCCTCTTTAGATGTGATCTCTAGAAAAGTGCAACTCCTTGTACAACCAAGAAATCAAAAACAACTCCTCTTTAGATGTGATCTCTAGAAAAGTGCAACTCCTTGTACAACCAAGAAACCAAAAACAAATTCAAATCCTCTTTAGATGTGATCTCTAGAAAAGTGCAACTCCTTGTACAACCAAGAAACCAAAAACAACTCCTCTTTAGATGTGATCTCTAGAAAAGTGCAACTCCTTGTACAACCAAGAAACCAAAAACAACTCCTCTTTAGATGTGATCTTTAGAAAAGTGCAACTCCTTGTACAACCAAGAAACCAAAAACAACTCCTCTTTAGATGTGATCTCTAGAAAAGTGCAACTCCTTGTACAACCAAGAAACCAAAAACAACTCCTCTTTAGATGTTATCTCTAGAAAAGTGCAACTCCTTGTACAACCAAGAAACCAAAAAGAACTCCTCTTTAGATGTGATCTCTAGAAAAGTGCAACTCCTTGTACAACCAAGAAACCAAAAACTACTTCTCTTTAGATGTGATCTCTAGTAGGCTGGACAGTGCGTTGTTATTATTAATAAATGAATACAACATTTTAAAAGTTTGTTGTCAAAATCAGTGGTTGCTTTCTGTCGCATGGAGGTATTAAAGTTAATATATTTCTTCAACCAATGTTCCTGTTTAAAGGAAACAATGTTGTGTATTTTGACCAGCTTCATTCCTAAGCTTAAGTACAACTGAAGATTGTGATAGTGTAGAGCATATTTCTCTTTATCATAGAGCATAGGCAACAACTTTGTGACTGGTTTATAGACGGGTGCCTTGCCGTTTTCACCCTGTTGCATATCTTTGTAGAGTGTATGAATATATGATGAAAGCATATCTTCTGTTATTGTTGATTTTTTGGGTGCCAACGGAAAGTCATTATGCATCTGATGCAACTCCTCTGGATAATGTAAATCACATTCAATAACATAACCAGTGTCACTGTCCGTGGGTATACTATCAACATCAAAATTCTGTATTTCACTGTCTCCTAGCTATCTTAAGTCAGAAACCGGGAGACTCTGAGACATAGCAAGGCCTTAAAGATTCGTACTGTCCTGATAAATGATGTATGATGTCGGTTGTGCAGGGTCGTACGATGAGGTTGACAAATACGGATTGTTGGCTTTGGCATATATGACTGACCATAGTTTGTTATTTTCAAACAATAACCACATCGTAGGATCTATCAGAAACTCCAGTGAAACCATCTGTTATTTTTAGAGCACTACTAAAACTCAATCCAGGCAAAGTATAAAAGTGTGCCGGATCTAGTTTGTGATGTGTAATCCACTTAGCTCTGAAATGTTCAAATACATCAGCCAATAAAAGTACGTCAAGGGTTAAATATAAATCGTGGTAATCTCCTAAACTACATATTTTCATTCTCTCCCACACCTTTTGGGCATGTTCATACTCCGTTTGAGATATGGTTTTACCACTTAAATGACTGTAAAATTTGTCAATGTCTGGTAATCTCTTTTCATTATTTTTTTTCTGGACAGTCAACATATTCGTACGGATACCTTTTCGCATCAATAAGTTTGCATGTACATCATCTGGATACTGTCTACTGAAATGTTTAAAGTTTTTCATGAGGTTTGTTTTTATGAAATGATTCCACAAGTTCATCCAACGAACAATTTAGAAACTGATACGAATCCACGAATCTTAAATTGCCTAATTTCACGCTGACATATCTTTCATCCGAACTTGCAATACACTGTATATCTTCGCTCTTGAATAGTCCTAAACTCTAACACAAAATATGGCGGTCACAATTTTTTAAATTGTGAAATATGATAGGACGAAAGTTTGCATGCTTGAAATTAAGGTTGCAGGACTGACATGCTGCCCCGCGATAATTATGAATTATTGTTATTTAGCGCCAACTTAGCAATTTTTCAGTTATATCATCACGAGAACAAGTTAATTTTTAATGAAATAATGATGATTTCCGCTTTGTACTAGACCAACATGCTCATATGCAACTATTACGGTCATAATTAGGTTCGGTAACTCTGTAATTACTTTTCGACTGGTACCTATATTTTCTCCGGAACTATGCAACATACCAGTCATAATCAGGTTCGATTACTAGAATCTGTAATTTAAATTAATTATGATCTAGCTTTCGATAACCCGTTAATATCATATAAAATAATATGTCTCTGGTCATATATTGTACTGATATAACATGTAAAATGCATTTTTTATGTAAGCATTGAATTCATTAGTTTATCTGAAAACAAATATTCAGATGAATTATTTATAGGACGCAAAAAAGGTTGCAAATGAATTGTCAGTTTAAAAAAAATCTCATATGGTCAATTTATATAATAAAAAGTTTAAAATTAACGACGATATTTGCATTTTTGTCGGCACGCGCCTACTACAAAGATAATCACGTGGTGATTAATACATGTTGATTGTCAATCAACGTCGAACAGGTAAACAATGACAATGGGGTTCACCTACGCCTTTCCCGAAAGGTGGCGCATGTGTTCTATCAGTTATTCGATTCCAAGATGGCGGACGACGATCAGCTGTGGTCATTGCAGAAGCTCAAAAATTATCTACTGCTCCGAAATGTATCGACAAACGGTCGAAAAACTGACTTGATTGAAAGGTACATATTACACCGAAAACCCAAGGATACGATCTATGTTTGTTTCTTCTCAATACTATTGTATTTGTTGAATGTCCAAGTTGCACCGACTGAAAATAAAACGTCATACATTTTGTATCCGATTTATATTATCATAAAATTATGATGAGGTATCCGTTTGAATGGATTCAGAGACAAGTCCATGGGAATAAAGTCATATAT
>MJUT01031618.1:189121-206863 GCA_002080005.1 Gigantidas platifrons
TGACTCAACTCCACCCTCAAATGACGTCCTAGAGAGAGAGTACAACTGCTGTCACAAAAAGCTGCTCAGTCAGGAATATGATATTTTGTCACACCAAATAAAACAATTTTAACATATCATTTTAAAATAAATTCTCTCTCTTTTTTCCAGATGATGCAATGACCCGAAAAAGACCCAGCCTGTGGCCTCGTAAGCCAAAACGCTTCATAAGCCAAAGCGCATACGAACTGCAATTCATCCGAATACTAAAAAACGGNCAGGAACACCTCTTAAGGACAATACCCCAAAAGCGAGGGGGACGATAAACAGATGCAGTTTAGCCAATAGCCTTAAAATATTTAAAAGATATTGATCAACTGATATCAGGTACAAGGTGACCATAAAATAGCTGTAACTTCGATTCAATCCTGTCACTGGATAATATTAAGATTTTTGTATGAAATTCAAAAGTTTACTATTAAAGAAAGTTCCATATGTACATGTATATCAGTAGTTCTTACTGCCCTTGGCTGTTAGAGTTACAAAGATTTCCAATGAAGACTTCCATAATACATTGTATTTAAGTATTTTAATAACATTACAATTTGCAATTTTACAAATCCAAAAGATAATGTACTTGGATGATAACATGATACCAGATATAAAACCAAAATGATGATGTTGACTATGAAATGCAGTTAGTGAACATCATTATTCGTCACTTAAAACCACGTTTTTAATTTTTTTTTTTTTAACTCATTTCTTATACAATTCAAACGAAATTTTCACCATTAAACACAGAATATTATACATGTACAGTTTTACTGTTTATTTGGACATATTTTAGGTGCAGTTTTAAAATGATCAATGGTTGAATCACAAACTTTGATTTTTTGTGTCACAATTCCATATACCTAAGTATTAACTATTACATTAAAATTTACCTTGCTGATTCTTTAAAACTGCAGATTATGTCCAAATAAACAATAAAACTAAATAATATTGGTGAAAATTTTATTGAAATTGGATAAGAAATGACTTAACATTTTTTGTTTAAATTGTGGTTTCATATTACTGAAGGGAAAAAGAAACGCAGGGTAACATAATATGCTCCTATTTTTTAACTGCGTGACGTAAAATTACGAAAACTGGGCAGACGAGTGGCTTGGTCAGTGTGCACTAAAATCGGTGTCTAAAGTTACTCAACCGTGAAAGGTATCATGTGACACAGAGAAATCGCCACGTTACTGCCACTGAAACCGCTTTAACTACGGTAGGCAATCATAATCGCCACATTCACCCAAAAACTGTGAGAAACCGATTGCGCGAGCTTGGTCTGCGAGCTCGTCGACCTTACATTGGTTTTCCTCTCACTCGTGCACGTCGCGCGCGTCGTATGGCTTGGTTGGCGGCACATGGTCCCAGACAATTTCTAATGAGGCAATGGAGACGGGTCTTTTTCACAGATGAGTCGCGGTTCACTTTTTAAAGTCGCCGTTGATTGTGATAGCCGGTAATTTAACAGACGTAAGATATAAGGATGAAATCCTCCGGTCGGTTGCAGTTCCATTTGTGCAACAGCATCCGTGACCTAATTTTCCAGCAGGATAACACCCGGCCCTATGTAGCCAGAGTTTGTCAAGATTTTCTCGCCAATCATAACATTAACCCACTCGATTGGCATCCGTACAGTCCAGATTTGTCCCCAATCGAACATCTGTGGAACGAACTGGACAGAAGAGTAAGGGGACGTCGGAATGCCTCCGCTAATCGAGACCAATTAAGGGTTGTCTTGTTGAAAGAGTGGGATAATATCCCCATGAGAAGGATAAATGCTCTGATGAACTCCATGCACAGGAGAGATATTGACGAGTTAATCGATTTCACTTTAACATATTTGGGGGTACTGTTAAATTGGTTTCAAATACTCATGAATTATTGATCAAAATCTAATGAAATTTTAAAAACTTGTTGATTAAAAATTTATATTGAAAAAAACATTCGAATAAATAATATTAAATCACCTAAATGTTGACCCTGCGCTTCTTTTTCCTTTCAGTATATATAGGAAAAAATCACAGGTGACGAATAATTATGTCCACTAACTAAAAATTGTTGTAAATAAAACAATTAACACACAATTTCAATGTGTCTTATCGTGATGGAAAGGGAATAAACATAACAGGATGTTGTTTAAATACGAAATGTAAACCATTGTGAACGTTAAAAGGGTAGAACAGCTGTAATAATTTGATCGTTTTTGCAAAGTTGATCTCTGTATCAAAAAAATACTAGAAATTTCAAACAAGATAAAAAAAAACCATCAGGGATGAGACCAGTTTCGTATTGTAATTTCAGTGGTCAGAAAATCTATAGTTAGAAATTGCGAATACGGAAGAAGGATGTTTAACATTCAGATTTTTTTCCCTCATATATCTCGTTCCACACTTGTTTTATTTGTAAAATGTCTAGAATATTTTATGTCTGTAATTTGTGCTTTTCTGTGTAATTTCGGAAACGAGACAAATAAGGGAACAACATCTTACTTGCTAAGATTTCGTAAAATTCAAATTAAGTTTTCAGCATTTATTTTGAACGTTGTATTGACTCTGTATTCGTTTAAGGTATATATTTCTCGACAAAAACGAAACAATGTTCTAATAAATCTTACCAACTGATATTTGATATATTAATAAACGTTGACGTTTAAAATGTGTAAAGAAAACGGGGATGAGACCAATTTATACGAAGAAGAATGCGGAAGAAGAGTGCTTTTCTTTCAGATTTTGTTCTCTTATAGATCTCGTTTCGAACTTGTTTTGCATGAAAATAAAGAAATCCTAAGCATTAAGAAAACAATTAAGTGTCACGGGTGGTTTGCTACGTCACAGCACGGTTACTTGAACATCGCCTCGTGGTAGGTTTATGCAGTTGTACAAATTTAAAAAAGAAAAACTAATAAAACCAAGTAGTTCACCGAAGGGCCCACATATCAGACTTCATTATTAGCATACATTCTTGCGTGGAAACCCGTCAGTTTTGCAAACACTTCTGTACAGTTAAAATTCCGGGTAAGGATACCGTTCACACAAAACCCATTTAACTGTACAGAAGTGTTTGCAAAACCACCCGCAAATTTGTGCTTGTGACGGTAACTACAAAATGTATAGCCATGTGACGGTAAAGAAGTGCACGTTATTTCTATTGTAAAACAATCTTTAAATTGATGTCCAGGATATGCGTGTGCGTTTGTCTGTTTTGACTGGATTATTTTCCATTAATAACGATCTTGTTTTGTGTTATATGAGCTTCACTGCCTGAGTGGCCTACATGTGATCATCTACGGTTTTTTGTTCACTCTGGTCACTGCAAACTGACTGGGTACACTCGAATGTATCGGTATATGATAAAGCTGACAATTACATCATGAGAGTCAGTTTCTTTCTCCTTGCACAAATATGGGGAAATATACCAACAAAAGAAACTATAGAAATATTCATTCAGAGGCCACTACGAGGTCTTCAACATGTGGAACCCACACCCATCAGCGAGCTTTTAATGGCCCCAACAAAAAATTAGTAATCAATCCATGGTCACAGCACAATGGCAATTCATCATAAGGTTAACTGAAAATTCTAACGAGACATAGACACATCAATGACCAATGATAATTCCAGGATAGACGGATTTATCATAATGAATTACGCACCACTGACCAATTACATCTGGGTCTGGTATTACAGCATTTAATTCGAACTCCTCTGTGCAACGAGATTATGTTATTGATGACTCCCCTTGATATTGTACAAGTTCACCTGCTTCTTTGTCATTTTGACGCACTGTGAACCCCAGGGACGCCACATCTTGTTTGAAATTTTTAGTATTTTTTCACTTAGTGAACGTATATTATAAATGTGCAATATCGATATGAATGACAAATAAAACGATTTAGCGTTTAAATAATATCTAAAACTTTTACTAAAACATTCTTGCAAAACACACGATCTTTTTAACTTTACCGGCGAAATATATTTTTTTTCACATTTGTTTTTATTATAATTCATCGTAAAAAAACCAATATGTTTTAAAGATCAACATCAAAAACCATGTGTCCAAGCTCATACACAATTGTTTATTATATAATTAGCTCACATCTAATTGTCATTGTTGAGCGTTCATTGACAATTAACATGCATTAATCACCACGTGCTTATCTTTGTAGTAGGCGCGTGCCGACAAAAATGCAAATATCGCCGTTAATTTTAAACTTTTTATTATAAAAATTGACCATATGAGATTTTTTTTAAACTGACAATTCATTTGCAACCTTCTTTGTGCACATAGGACGTCTCTATTATGTCCTTAGTGCACTTTTATTGTTCTTAGTGCACTAAGGAGGTCCTTTGCGGTATTTCTACACACCGGTCGAATTATTATATACCATTATACAGAAAAGATTCCTGAAACCTGCTAATCTGGGTCACGGGTCATTGTGAGTAGCATGTGTAGTCACGTGAACAGATACGGTGTTGAAAAAACTGTTGGTACTCATAAAATATTGATAAATGCAATACAAGTTTATGTTTGTCTTCAAGAAATATGATTTTATGACGAAATATCTCCGATTTCTATTCTATATATAAATTTATGAATTGAAGTTTTAGAAATACTCACAGCTAATTTTAGTAATGTATTTTTATCTTGGACAATAATGAGCGTCCTGATTGGATGACCGATTTAAAACACACTGAATCTGCATGGTTTAGCAAGGTTACTCAGGTCAATAGTTTATAAATATAGAATCTTGACAATGTAAAGGAAAGATGCTATGTCATTTATTCATTTGTTTGATTCTGGAATATTGTTGATCATTGATTTAAACAAGAAAAAAGGGAAAAAAGGGGGTGAATTTTACAGTTAAATAAATGTTATGTTTCGACAGTTTAAAGAGAAAAATATAAATTTGTTGCGACTAAAGCTTAAATCAGCGTTAAAAATTGAACAAATATCAGTGGTTTTGTAAATGAGATTTATTATAAATAGAAAATCTGAATTTATTATTTATTAATTTATTATTAATGGTACAACAATTTTATATCCCTTGGGGGGGGGGGATTGTAATCAAAACACAGGACCGGACTTTAAACAAAAATAATAATCCAGGATTAGTTTTTTATTAACAAAAAAATCCACGACCCCTGTGTCCATGAATTTTTTTTTTTTTTTTAAAGTTAAATAATATGACATATTGACATCCACACTTGCCTTTTGGACAGCACATTTCTGTGTCCACACTTGTTGGATTAATAATAAATTATTTCGCCAAATGTAAGTAATTTTAGTTCACTTTGTGTATTATAATATGGTAATAAAGATCAGTTATCCATTGTCGCATGCTGTTGTAAACAAAAGAGAAACAAAAAGAAAAGAAAAAAGAACAATAAAAATAATCTTTCGAGGTCAGTAACGAACGGTAAAAAATATAAACATCAAAACACCATATCATAGAGTAGTCAATTTATTGTGAAACGACCTGTGTCTTGAATGAATTTTTGAACTTGCAAGAATATTTGTGTATTTTTTTCTTCGTTGAGATTTTCATTGCCAAATAATAAAGTAAGCTCATCTATTAGTAAATCATTGTTAATATATCTACCTTTAGCACATGCGCACTCAAATTATCGATTGGAAAAAAAAACATATTTTAGAAAGTTTCTGTAATGAATAAAAGCCTAGACAAGGCCGTTTCCGTGAGGTCATACACAACAACTACACATTATATTATTTTGTTTACATGTATACACAAATATGCGATGAAAACGCACTCATCTGAATTAGAAAAAAAAAGCTAAATGCATATTAATATGTTGCTTTATTGTGGAGCCCAGTAACTGACATGAGCATTTTAATTTCGTTTACACGAAATAATTTACGGAGCCCGTTTTCTGACATGAGAATTTTTTTTATTTCGTTTATAGATATTTTTTTTAAATATTTTATGCGAAATACTATTTCGTGTTACGTCATAAAAATATTTATCATGTCAGTTAACAGCCTCCGTACTTTATTGTTACTCATCAAAAAAGAATAAATTATAATTAAGAAAGAAGCGTCTTTTAATTTCATAATATTAATGTTTTAAAAAGAAACCATCATAAAGAAAGATAATTAAAAAGTTGTCATGCGGTGAAATATTTATCCAATTACGAATTATACCTCAAAAGACGGCATTGTCATAATTTGGCCTTAATTTATGGTACTTAAGGATGTGCTTTGCAAAGTTTTGACCTTTTTATCTTAAGATATCAGCAATTTACATATCTGGCATGCATCTGGGATATGTACAATGAAAAAAGACCACAGGATTTACACAGACATCCTGTTCTTTGTATTTGATCTCGATCTACTATGATTATTTATTAGGATTAAATAAAATACCTTGTCTTTTGTATGAACAATTATTTATATAGACGACTATATGGTTTAAAAGGAATATATTACTTGGTTCTATTTTAAGCTTGTCTTATTATTTGTTATGTTAATTTGTCAAGTAAGAACATGTGTTTACCAAGAAGCTAATTAATTATATTGATTGGTATCATTTTAAAAAAAAGTGTGTGAAATTATTTACCTGTACAATAATACAGGAAATAAACGCACTGAGGGTTCTGCCATTTTTATGGCTTTGTGTATAATTAATTAGGATGTATTGTACTCCCCTGTGTGGACCTTAACTTCTCAAAACAATTTACATAATTGCAAGAAAAAAATATCTGTAATCAAGAAAAATTTCAAGGACAGAATCAAGACAAGTGTTAAAAATTACAAACAAACGTTATTATCGGCGTGTCCACAAAGTGGCTATTAAAAGAGGAAAATGCACACTCTTGACATGAAATATTTTTATTCAGGTGGAATATTTTTAAAGAATCATGAATAAATGAGTGAAATAGATGATACAATCTGTCAAATCCGTGTACTAAATCATGAACACTATTTCAGGTGAGCTCCGCCATGTTGGATTTTTCTTGTTCGATCTTAAAAATTTTGTCATTTTCAAATAAAATTGGAAGTAATAAGAACACAAATTTAAACTGTTAGGAACTCGATTTTCGGAAAGAATCATTATTCAGCTTCTACAGGATATCAGCATATTTTTTTCATATTAATTTTATTGATAAAATTTGACACATTTCGAACAACTGAATTTACAAATTACCGTGAATTAATAGGGGTGGTCGGTAAAAAGTGTAACCCGAACCCGAACCCGAACCGGAAATTGACGGAAATGTCCCGAACCGGAAATCTTTTATTGTTGATATCTTCTTTAATTTTACGATGTTTTTCAAAAACTTTGTCATTTATTGTGTATTTTTATATACTTGAAACACGTAGATTATAATAAGTGGTCGAAATATATTCAAAAAGTTGAAACGTGCAGTTTTCTGATTTCAAGGTCGGTAAAATGTGTAACCCGAACCACAAATTTTTTATTGTTGATATCATCTTTAATTTTACGATGTTGTGTCATTTATTGTGTATTTTTATATACTCGAAACACGTAGATTATAATAAGTGGTCGAAATATATTCAAAAAGTTGAAACGTGCAGTTTTCTGATTTCAAGGTCGGTAAAATGTGTAACCCGAACCACAAATTTTTATTGTTGATATCTTCTTTAATTTTAAGATGTTTTTCAAAAACTGTGTCATTTATTGTGTATTGTTATATAATTACACCTTATATAAGAATGCTGGATTGTGATTTATTTTTACATCAGAATATAATTTATTCAAAATCTCCTGTTTACAATAACCTTAATGGCACAGGGTGCACATTAAAGGCCCCTGTTTTACAACAATCTCACTTGTCCAGGGGTAGCAAATGAAAATAAAAATAAAAAGTCCACTTAAGCATATTTCATATTCATTTGTTTTTACATTTCATCATAATATACTCAATTAGACGATACCATGTATTAACTTTATGTTCATAAATAATAAATAATCATATGTTATTTCGAATAAGTTCTAATTTGTTTTTATCAATTTCATTAATATAAGAAGTTTGTAATGTGCATTGTGTAAATGTTTTTAAAAAATGTCTTACACCAGAATCTCCACTTCCTCAGCCATTCTCTACACCAGTTGCTGGAACATCAAAAGAACCTACAGTTACACAAATCGGTCCCAGTAAATCACCACCTACCTCCAGTATTCAACCCACAACCAAACGTAATTTGGTGAACTTATCAGACAAAGCAATGTTAGTAGTAGAGCATGTCCGTATAGCGCTATTGACCACTATGTTAAAATATTTTTTCCCACCTGAATTCAGCCAACCGTGACTAATGATGGCTCTCACACCTGTCTCGATCGATAACAAATCCCAAAACCCAATAAATTTACATAATTTCGTGTTAATTACTAATTATCCCCGTTAATTAAACCTCATTAATTTATTATCTAAATATTATATATGGGTTTTTATATCTTAAGTATCTATATTTAACGCTTAATTTCTGATGTATATCCTGTTTGTAAATCAATACATTGTAGGAAGTAATTAATTTGTATTTCGTTTACACACATGTATAATGCCCTCTGATGAACTCTATAGGTGATGTCAAAATCGATACAATCTTTATTCAATTGATTTCAACCAGACTCCATGTGAAATAAATCTATATTTTTGTACACGTGTGCTGTCCATATTCTTCCGAAATATTAATTATAGGAAACTGTATGCTGAAGTAGCTGATGAGGTATTATATCAAATTTTCCTGGGAAAAAACTTCGTGTACGGTTCCTCTCTTTCGGTCTGGTGGTGTAATGATGTCAACTCTGAACCACGCGGTGGAGGAGCATAGACGTGAGGTGGAGGAGTATGGACGTATCCTTCATGAGGTGGAGGAGGAGGAGGAGGAGGAGGAGGAGTATAGACGTATCCTTTTTGAGAAGGGGGAGGAGGTATGAAGGTCTGCTGTTAAAATGGTTCATCTGGTAAATCTTATTTGACACTAATGTCGTAAAACAAGTTTTTCCTCTTTTGGACTAGAGATTGTAATGCTCACCCTACCCGAGTTCACCTCAGGTTATTAGTGGGGTTGCTCAATCTTTAGTTTTTCTGTGTTTACTCTTGGCCATTGTCCCTTTGGTATCTTCTTAATATATTTGACGTGGGCGTATGTAAAACAAACAAGTATTCGTTTCTAACTTTTATTTATTGTTCTTCGATCGCTGGGATGGTCTGTTACAGGAGACCCTCTTAGAATCCGTACGGTCGCGTGCTGTAGTCCGGCATGATGACTCTTTTGTCGAAAACTATCCTGTAGTCTTTGTCTTGGTATACGGTAAGTAATCTCTTATGGTCTCTGGCGATCTTGAAGTCGTCCCTCACGGTCTTGACGTCATCTCTGTTGTTAACGACCATGTCCTTGATCGTATCAAAGTTAATATTTAGGGCGTTCTTATAGTTCAGAGTGATGCCTCTCACTTTACAGATGGTCGTGTGTCCATCCTTATCGGGTCTGGCAATCTTGTAAGCATAGTTCTTCGGTCCACCGGTGACAAACTCTATTATTCTGTTGTCTGGTACTTCATCGGTGAGATCTCCTAGGTAGTCACCGAGTTCTGGTGTCCACTCGCCTGGTCTAGAGGTATACACGACTGAGTCTGTATCGGCGTATAAGGCACGGGCTCCTAATTGTTCCAAATAACTGTACAACTTTAAACGGGCTTGAGCGGTGGTATAGGCTGCTATGACTACGTTGGTTCTCCCGGATTCTTCGACGAACTCTTCTTTGTATTGATATCTCATTTCCACCATCTCGTCGCTGACAAAATTTATACCCATCACGAGAATCTGGTCGCTGGTCAACATGTCGAAATATTCGGCAGGGTCGGATATGTATTTTATCCGAGGCATGTTGGATCTCTGTCCGAATTTCCCCCAGAAGCTATTCAACATCAGCTTGGCTAGTGCTCTCAATCCAGGATTCTTCTTTATGTTGTTGTAGTCCAGGAGTATTCCCTCCTTTTCGTTGTAATCTCTGATGTACCTCCATTTCTCATCTTCGGTCTGACACCATTCTGGCCAACCACTGGCTTCCTGTTTCATTTTGAGGAAGTTGTTGACATAATCGGTAAAGAGTCCTCCATTTTTCGTTTTCGGATCGTACTGTTCCGTTTCATCGAAATGCCACACTTCGTAGATGCGCTGAACTACATATCCTTTCTCCAATGCTTTCTTTAATTCGTCCGTGACCCATTTTCCCGTTAATGATCTTTCCTCGTCGTTATGTTGACACGGTGTCTGTTGATGGTTTTCACTACATGTTCTACACAGAGTAAACATTAATTTATTGTTCATTTTCACTGGTAATACGGGTATGTAGAGTCCTCTTGGTGGCAGTACTTTGCATTTGATGAGTCCTTCGTACTGCTGTACATCGGTAAAACCCTCGGTGGTGATCTTGGGATGTCCGATGGGTATCTTTCCGGTCTTATTGATATATGGATACAAGGAGGTTACATCGACGTATGATATATCCTGGTCTTTTTGAAACAATGTAAAAGCTTCGGTGCGTCCTCCGTAAAAAGCATCTCGGGGTTCTAAGGGATTAATCATCTCGGATAGTTGGACAAAGTGTCGTAAAGTGTCGTTTTCCTTCACCTCTCTATCGAACTCGCATTCCCATTTTCCAACGTAGATATACCCTTGGTCTTCTAGGTATCGTTTCTTCTCCATGGTACGTTGGTATAGATCACCCATAGTCATACCATTGACCTGGTTGACGGTGCTGGCATCGTAACAGTGTAAACATCCGTGCCAGAACTTTCCATTAAATTCCAGAACGTACTTCTCTCCGCTCTCGTTTTCGTAATATCCATCCACTTTATAGGGTCCAATTTCCCTTTCACCACCGTTTCTAGCATGTTGTATGTGGACTCCTTTAGTTGCCGATAAGTATTTGATCCATTGCATGGCTTTGGTGGAATGTTTTTCTTCGGGACGGTATCCTTGAGCTGGAATGATGACGATGGTATTGGGTCGGAGAAATTTCGCTCTGAAGACCAAATTGCAAGCCGAGGCTATCGTGATCCACTGTTGGAATGGATCGATGCCTCCGTGTCCGTCGGCTGGTGTGATCTCCAAAAACAGTTGTCTAAACATTAGGCAGGCTCTTCGCAGTATGTCCACGTCGGAGCGACAGTAACTCAACAGTTCTCTTTGAAAATCAAATGGTTTTCGGTAGTTGGTCTCATACCACACGAAGAAGGCTTTTCTGTCTTTCAGTTTCATGGCATCCGGGTTATAGTAGTGTACGTTCGGTAGATGGTTGAGTACGACTGATTGGTTTTCCTTCCTATTAAACAATTGTGGGAAATATCCTTTCTTGAGTTCATCCAGTCCAAACATCTTAGGTAGTTCGGATAAAGCCACGGGTAAGAAGTTGATGGAATCGATCATTCGAATACGACATCCGGGTACTTCGATATACATGTTCTTGGCCCCATTGGCTATAATCGTTGGTTTTACTCCGTGTTGGTACAGATACCCTAATATGGGTAGCGTCGTACCCTTTGAAATTATGTGCGATGACGGTGGCCCCTTCGTTTTCTCCGGAAAACAACCATTTACAAAAGTGTTCAGTTGTGTTCGGTCCGGCAAACACCTGTTCGTTCTTACCACATGTTTGGCAGATGCTGTCTTTATCGACGTCTTGATCCATGCATTCTAAACACACTCTATGTACTACACATAGATTAGGCTTATGCTCAAATGCTCCACAAGTCCTTGATTTGCAGTAAATGCATTTTCCGTCGTTATCGGCTTGATATCCTTGTTCACACTGGATCATGTCGTCTTGGGTACATTCGACATCGAAAAAGATGTAAGTCTGTTTCTTCTGTCTATCGTTGTAATCCACAGGTAACATGTAACACTGGTGTCCTGATGGATAATAATCTTTACAGGTCTTGCAATAGACGTTACCACAGGTATGGTCTCCCATTCGTTGGTTCACGGTTTGTCCGCAGCTCTTGCATTTGTAATAGGAGGTACACGTTGAGTTTCCGGTAGTCGTCGTCTTCTTGTGGAGATTGAAGCATGCTGGTCCTTTGAAGTACCGTCCACAATCCTGACAATGTATCCAATCATCTTCAGTTTGATCGTGAATCTTCCGGCAATTATGACATACGTTGTTGCAAGCGTGTTGTTCTTTGTTGCTATATCCTTTGTTGCATGTATGGTAATAATACACTCGTGGTAGGAACGCTGGAATACTGGTAATCACATCGTAGTGGTTGTCATGGTAGTACAGGTAAATCTTCTTCTCGGCTGTGGGTCCATGGTAAACGATTCCGTTGAAATGCTCTCTCGATATCACATGTATCTGATATCCTACCAGGAATCGTTGAAACGTTTTTACATCTTCGATTCCGCATTGATGTAGGGGTACCCCTGCCTTGGTGTGTAATTCCAACGCCAACTCTTCTTGGATACGACGACCTCTTTGAATAGAATTCCATTGTTCGTGTCCGTCGATTTTAGCTTTGGCCGTTACGATGGCCCTGGCACAACACAGGTCATCTTTGTTTTGTATCTGGATGATGCAACCATTTATCTTTCAGGAACCTCTCCGTGTCCACGTAATCACATCTCTTTCCAGTCCCACCCTTAGGAAGGCCGACGTGTGTAATATCCAGTCGTAAACTCTGGTCCAGGACGAACTGTTCGTTGGACTGTAGCACTCTTTCTATCTCGGTTAGTAGTAGTTCACTGGTCAGTTGTTTCATCTGCATAAATGGTAATCTGATGGGAAAATCCAAATCGGGACATTCGAGGCTAACTTGGACTAAATCCTCTACCTGCATTTCTTTTGTCACATCATACAAGATGGAGTCGAACAGGCTCTGTAGGGTTTTTAGTATGTCTGTAAAATTCTGGACGTTTAATTCATTGAACGTAACTCTGTACTCGTTGGATTCAGGTGTTAAATCGAGGCATCTTCTTTCCCTTCTCCTTAATAATGGTGTAATACTGATCGGGGTGGTTGATATCCACGGGTTGATTTTGTAAACCGGCTCCACTCTGATGTTTCTTCTTCAGATGGTGATACAAGTTATCATTTCGTCTGTATAACAAACCGCATTCGTTACATGGAAAGAAGCTGTCGTTGTTGTGTTTTCTCTCGTGTCTATCGAGATTGTCCTTTCTAGTAAAGCACTTCTGGCATACTCCACAGGTAAAGGTATTATGGTGTTTGTTTAGACGGTGGTGTTCCATTAATTGACTCTTCTTGGCAAAGGTTTGTTGACAATATCCACAGGAATGCATCTGTAAAAGACAAATGTATAGGTATTTACTACATCAAACATTTCAACTACATGTTATTAATTTGCTAAAACTACATGTATGACTTACATCTGTTCTGTCTAATTGGCGTTTGCTCTAAACACGTCTGTTCACTTCAGCGTCTGGGCGCAGAATGAGAATGTTCTTATATGATATTTGAGAATGTTTCGCATCGAGTCGGCTTTTATAAGTGTAGGATGACGTCATGTTACTAAAAATAGATGGGTGAGTCATCGAAGTGCTGTGACATTCGACACGGTCTGCTTAATTCTCTCGTGTGTTTTGACTTTTCGTTTATCTCTCCGTTTGTTTTATGTTTCCCTTGTTTTTTTCTGTTTCTACCTCACGTCAAAATACCACAAATTTCCACCACCACCACCACCACCACCACCATCACCACCACCAACAACACCACCACCACCAACACCACCACCACCAACACCACCATCCTCCTCCTCCTCCTCCTCCGCTACCGCAATAGCATTGCAATTCCACCCAAAACACGAAAAACGTAAGCAAAAACCATTACAAAACGAACAAATAGCCATCAAAAAAGTTAAATGAACACGAAAAACGTGATTAAAAATGAAAGCATAACATGAAAACGTCAATGAAAATGAAAAAGACATGCAAACAATACGACAAAAACTCGAACAAACTGGAAACACGGTGAAAATATCGAATACTAACGTAAAACAAAAGCAAAAAACAGCATCAAAATTCCAAAATAGTAATTAAAAACGAAAATTCGAGTAAAAACTCAAAAAGTAAACGACAAAATATCAGACAAAACACATTATGAAAATACCACACTTTAACATTATTTATGACAAAACTGTAACAAGTCAACAAGATAGTGATTAAGATGTTGAATAAACCCTAAAGGAATCGAGAAACGTCGTTATAGAAAGTTCACGAACAAAGAACAAATCGAACAATTAATGAATAATACGTTAAAAGATCTCTGAAAATATAACAAAACACAAAACGAATAATTAGTGAATGAAACATTAAAAGATCTCCGAAAATATAACAAAATCAAAACGAATAATTAGTGAATGACACATTAAAAGATCACCGAAAATACGACACAAACAAAATGATAAATTAGTGAATGACACACTAAATTGTCACGGAAAATACGACAAAAACAAAAACGAAGTTTTGCCGCACACTATAAATGGTAACGTAATATAATCCGGATAAGCAAACGATCTGTCCTTAAACGGATTTGTGTGCAGGGTTGTATATGTCTTTCAATATTAATGGTTACAACTTAAATCCCGGAAGAGTATCATTTTATTAATCTCCTTAGATTCATTCAAAATAATTCACATCAACAAGTGCAGTTATTATGATATCTTTACGTCAACTACACGGGTCGTGGTGTTATGATACAATCACTCCTGGACTACAACAACATAAAGAAGAATCCTGGATTGAGAGCACTAGCCAAGCTGATGTTGAATAGCTTCTGGGGGAAATTCGGAGAGAGATCCAACATGCCTCGGATAAAATACATATCCGACCCTGCCGAATATTTCGACATGTTGACCAGCGACCAGATTCTCGTGATGGGTATAAATTTTGTCAGCGATGAGATGGTGGAAATGAGATATCAATACAAAGAAGAGTTCGTCGAAGAATCCGGGAGAACCAATGTAGTCATAGCAGCCTATACCACCGCTCAAGCCCGTTTAAAGTTGTACAGTTATTTAGAACAATTAGGAGCCCGTGCCTTATACGCCGATACAGACTCAGTCGTGTATACCTCTAGACCAGGCGAGTGGACACCAGAACTCGGTGACTACCTAGGAGATCTCACCGATGAAGTACCAGACAACAGAATAATAGAGTTTGTCACCGGTGGACCGAAGAACTATGCTTACAAGATTGCCAGACCCGATAAGGATGGACACACGACCATCTGTAAAGTGAGAGGCATCACTCTGAACTATAAGAACGCCCTAAATATTAACTTTGATACGATCAAGGACATGGTCGTTAACAACAGAGATGACGTCAAGACCGTGAGGGACGACTTCAAGATCGCCAGAGACCATAAGAGATTACTTACCGTATACCAAGACAAAGACTACAGGATAGTTTTCGACAAAAGAGTCATCATGCCGGACTACAGCACGCGACCGTACGGATTCTAAGAGGGTCTCCTGTAACAGACCATCCCAGCGATCGAAGAACAATAAATAAAAGTTAGAAACGAATACTTGTTTGTTTTACATACGCCCACGTCAAATATATTAAGAAGATACCAAAGGGACAATGGCCAAGAGTAAACACAGAAAAACTAAAGATTGAGCAACCCCACTAATAACCTGAGGTGAACTCGGGTAGGGTGAGCATTACAATCTCTAGTCCAAAAGAGGAAAAACTTGTTTTACGACATTAGTGTCAAATAAGATTTACCAGATGAACCATTTTAACAGCAGACCTTCATACCTCCTCCCCCTTCTCAAAAAGGATACGTCTATACTCCTCCTCCTCCCCTCCTCCTCCTCCACCTCATGAAGGATACGTCCATACTCCTCCTCCTCCTCCACCTCACGTCTATGCTCCTCCACCGCGTGGTTCAGAGTTGTCATCATTACACCACCAGACCGAAAGAGAGGAACCGTACACGAAGTTTTTTCCCAGTAAAATTTGGTATAATACCTCATCAGCTACTTCAACATAAAGTTTCCTATAATTAATATTTCGGAAGAATATGGACAGCACACGTGTACAAAAATATAGATTTATTTCACATGGAGTCTGGTTGAAATCAATTGAATAAAGATTGTATCGATTTTGACATCACCTATAGAGTTCATCAGAGGGCATTATACATGTGTGTAAACGAAATACAAATTAATTACTTCCTACAATGTATTGATTTACAAACAGGATATACATCAGAAATTAAGCGTTAAATATAGATACTTAAGATATAAAAACCCATATATAATATTTAGATAATAAATTAATGAGGTTTAATTAACGGGGATAATTAGTAATTAACACGAAATTATGTAAATTTATTGGGTTTTGGGATTTGTTATCGATCGAGACAGGTGTGAGAGCCATCATTAGTCACGGTTGGCTGAATTCAGGAGGGAAAAAATATTTTAACATAGGGGTCAATAGCGCTATACGGACATGCTCTACTACTAATGTTATCATTCAAAGAGAAAAATGACATTCAAAATGACAAAAAAATATGCTGCAATATCATAGACTTTGCTCAACAGCTCCTGAAGCAACAGTTCCCCTCAGTGAATGGACTCCAATATACAGGCTACGCACCAGTGCTTGAACATTCTGGAAAATGGACATATTCACTTCAGATGACACGACAGACACCGCCTTCCGTGCAGATCCACCATACCGGACACGACCACTGGGTTCTTTCAATCCAAGACACCAGTGGAACTGTTTTCCTATTAGACAGCAAAAACCCACGACAAACCGTATCTGCTTCAACACAAATTCAGATGAGCCGCATTTATAGCTCAAATGGGAATGTGATAGCAGTCAACTTACCGACAGTTCAACAGCAGACAAACAATATAGACTGCGGTGTGTTTGCAATAGCCTATGCAACCGAATTTTGCTTCAATCAGTACACAGGTGGAAAATGTTTAACTTTTAATACAAGTGTAATGCGTGACCATTTACTACAGTGCCTCGGTAATAAGCAACTGCAGCCATTTCCAAAAATCCAACCAAAGAAAACTTTAAAATTACACAAAAATACTAGTGGTTACATCAACATAGTGAAAGACTGCAACGCAAAATGTGATTTACCTAACATTTATGACAACATGGTTGGCTGTCCAGAGTGTGATAACTGGTTCCACTACCGCTGTGCAACAGACACCACAAAAGAAAGTTTTTCTGACTGTTCGTTCGTTTGCAGCAATTGTAAATATAAGTAGTTTTTGTTATTATTTATGATTAATGAATTAACATATAATTATAATGACTAAATCAATAAGTGAGCCTGATAAATATGAGTGGCCGTTCATGTCATTGGCGCGATAATATACGCGTATATCATCAACATATACGCGTATTATTAGTTACACAGTGTGTTAGTGACCCAATACGTTATATACGGGGTCAGTAAATTCCATATGGGGCGAGACGAAGTATATAACGTATTAAGTCACTAACACACTGTGTAACGAATATATCTTACCGACTACCCTTTGGAATTGAAGTTCTGAGTTTTTTCTTACTTTTATGAGTCTATACTCAAGAATTCATAAAATAATTGAAAAATACAAACTTTCGATATTTTATATCAAGAACAGTCAAAATTTTCACAAAAACAATAAACTGTTTTCAAAACCCTGCAAAGAATGTTTAAAGAACACAAGTAATTTCCCAAAATACATCAAGTCAA
>MJUT01031627.1:3935-30598 GCA_002080005.1 Gigantidas platifrons
CACATAGAATACCATCGACCTTAAGCTTTAAGGAGTGCACATAGAATACCATCGACCTTAAACTTTAAGGAGTACACATAGAATACCATCGACCTTAAGCTTTAATGAGTGCACATGGAATACCATGGACCTTAAACTTTAAGAAAGTGATAAACTACATGACGTATGTTGTATCTAGTACACGGCGGTGATTCGGGACAGAATGGTTTATCAATGTTTGTCTACAAGCGTCTGTCAGATATAGAAATTCAATAACACTAGAATAAATCATAATGGTGATCATTCGACTGTTTGAGAGATTAACTTAATCACGTAAATTCTTTAACAGTAATTTATTTGACAAATGTAATCCCCGTTTTAAGACAGCCTTAGTTATTTGGAAAGGCTCTAGAGTTTTCTATCAATATCATACGAAAACTCGTATGAGAGCAATGTGTCGATATTGATAAAGAAAAATGTAGATGTCTAATTTGGTGCGCATGGCCTGTTTCTGGAATAACCATCATTTGGGTACGCTTAACCTTAACATGGGAAAGCCAAATAATTTAAAAGTCTTTAAGAGCAAGAAAACGGAATAGCCAACATCTTCTACAATTATATATGCCAGAGTGAGATGAACGTTACATGATGGGTGCCACTAGTGGAGCAGGAACTGCTTACCCTTCCGGAGTACCTGAGTTCACCCCTGTTTTAAGTGGGGTTCGTGTTACTCGATATTTAGTTTTATGTGTATGCTTTGTAGATCGTTGTTTGTCCTTTTGTATTTTTTTTCTTTTGGCCATTGTGTTGTCTGTTCTTCTTCGATATTCGATTTCTGATTACTCCTTTGGTATCTTCAAACTCTTGTTACATTATTTAGAAACTGTAAATTTAATATAACTCATGTCAGTGCCGAAACACTGACTAGTTGGCGGTATTTTTTAGGTGACTTGCAGATGTATCGAACAAGTGATTGAAATACAAATGCAGATATCTACTATAATGCACACGGCAGCCTTAATCATGTGTGCTCAGAGTATAGAATTAAACATTTATAGTGAGAAAACTAAAATCATTACATTTGTCATAATTTTTTTAATTTATCTGTTCCTTTATATCGATTTACGGTTGATATCTGGTGTGTTTATAATTTGAAGTTTGTTGACATTTATCAGATGGAATTGGAAATTGAATCATTTGTCGTCTTTGTGTGATAAGACATCCATATATAATATCAAAAACTGGTATTAAAGTGTTGATCTTCTTGTCTGATTCGTTCATTTTCATAGTATAAAATCGAACATGACAAATATATTGTCAACAAGATCAACTAGTACTTGTCATTTGACATTTCTTCCGAATTCTTTTATCTTTCAGGTCGATTATCTTTGATGGTGGACTATTGGTCACATCTAGCACTGACATGGTTTATTCAGAAAAGCTCCAGGCACACTAAATTAAATATCTATGTTTTTCTTATTAGATATATTTATGTTTGAAATTTAGTTCCTATATAATAGAATGTATTAAAACTAAGGTCAATAGCCATCGGCATAGGTAACCTAAGATGTTGGCTATACACTGTCAAGCCATTGTTTTACTTGCTCCTAACGACTGTCTTAATTAGTAGGGTTTCCAATCTTTTTGACTATGAGCTACCTGATGAATGTAATTCCAGAAACACACCGAGTGCACTAAATTAGATATCTACGTTTTTATTACTATCACATAAAAGTTCATACAAGCAAGGATTTTTATCCTGCAATTTACCGACCAATATAGCCTGCCCAATATTGTTTTTGATATTGGTCAGTTATAAATAGAATAAAATTTTATATTTGGCAAACTCATCGGGGCACATTGGGGGATATTGTTTTCAAATACATACACAAAATTATTTCAAATACTTTTATCATCGTCCAGTAAACGTTTATTTACGATTTAAAATTGCAGGATAAATACAATACATGTGCACTGTCGAAGCGTATAGGTAAATATGTGTATTCGGCGCGAAACGTGGGAAAAGGCTCGGCGAAGCCTCGCCTTTTACCCCCGTTTCTAAGCCTCATACACATATTACCTGTATGCTTCGACAGTGCACAAGTATTGTATAATATAGTACTATATAAATCCTTGATACAAGTCATTGCCATAAAGAAACATTTAAAATTTCAGTCTCCTCAAACAATGACATTACAAAGAGGATGTGGCTTGGGGTCCTGTTAACCCAATTAACCCAGCCAATTTTTGTGCCTGCCCCAATCCGGGGTCTGTATTTCGATCAGGGTATGTCATGGTCTTATTGCAAGGATTAGAGGTTAGCTGTAGTTGTACGTTTTGTTGATATAGATGGAATTGTGGAACATCAACTTTCTTTTCATAGTGTACCCATTTACATTTTAAGCAAAAGTGGTCCTCTTGAAGGAAGAGCTGTCAAATATATTTCAGAAAGATTACCATCCAATTATAATTCCATTTTTTTTTTTTAAATTAGGCTTAGTAGTCTCAGTTCAGTAATTTTTTATATGTTTTCAATCAGAATAAGTATAATTTCCCAAATTGCCAAAATTAAATATTTGACAGAAAAACCTGGAAATGATGTTAAACAGCTTGTTACCATACAGCTAGTTTCATTTCACCATATTCCAACTTAAGATGTAGAAAATCTATCCCATTTTAAGAAATTTCTAATTTTAGTAGTAGTAGCAATCTCGGATGAAGGTGGGGATATTGGATATATTTGTTAGAGTGGCTTACAAGACATGCTTTGTTTAATTTGGCTCAAAACTGATTAAAAATAAAATATTCCATAGAAAGTTCCAAACTGTTAATAATCTAATTATAATCTAGTTACAGTTCAAATTGAAACAAATTTTATTGAGTATGCATATTAGACTCATTTTGATCATATGCATTTCAAAATCTCTGAAACCATTTGGGTAAAATTAAACCAAAGAAATCAGAATTTTTTTTAATTTTTTGGCATTTAAATCTTTAGTAATATTAATTTTTCTTTAAATGTATTTAATATACAAATTAATATAGTTTCAAGCACAAGCAGATGCAAATAAATTCATAAGAATTGCTCAGAGGAACATTTCTTACATTCTTTCCAAAAGTATATCATTAATATATTAATAGAAAATCTGTACAATCTATTTTATTGTCCATAAAGCATTTGCCCCAATGTTAAGTGGATGGAAATGAAGAGTATCATAGGGACAATAAACTTGCCATTTCCTAAAATAATCAGAATATATCTGTACTTTTATACTACATGTAAATTGCATAAATGTAAAGTGCATTGAAATTGTACCAGGTAAGAATGTCAACTTTTTCTCTTGTTTTTGAGAAGTAAGGCTGCTGTTTTATGTGCCATATCTAATAGTGCATCCATTGAAAATGAATTTCATACATTTGTCTCCCCTGCTTGAGGAGATATATTGTCCATCTTTTCACCCATCACAAACGTTTGTATGCACAACTCCTCCTACATTTTATATTAGACTTCATTAATATATGCATACTTGTTTTTGACCATGTGCAGATTAGCATACCAGTACAGTTTTTTAAAAGAATTATTTCTGGATGGATGGACAGGACAAATACAATATATCTTCTACAGTAGAGGGGAGACATAAATATGTTTTCCCTACAACTCTGTGGTAATAACTCATGTCATGTCATACACATAAATTCATTTTCAAAATCCCTGTCTATTATTGAAAACCAAAGTTTTAAATAGGCTAAGCAGTGCCTGCTCCACTAATAGACACCCATCATGTTACTCTAGTTACAAATCTGATGATGAACGAGAAAAGAGTTGGGAAGTGCTTACTACAAGTGGAACATATATGTGGTCATTTGTGACACAGATATTCTGTAACGGTTATCCAAGTCATGGTGGCGACCGTAAAATTATCGATTTTGTGATTTTTGATGTTTTAACGCCACTTTCAGCTATATCATGGCGACCAGTTTTTTGTGGTGGAGGAAGCCGGAGTACCAAGAGAGAACCACAGACCATGGGCAAGCAACTGGTAAACTTTATCACTTGCGGCTGCAAGTCGTGTGGACCCTTTTTTGTAATTTACAAAGCTGGGTGTGACCCCACACCGTATTGGTGACAGGCTTGTATGAGCTGTTAGATTCAACGACCTAACTCATTGACGATTGAGCCACCCTGGGCCCTTAAAATTATCGAAGTGGTAACTTCCACTTAACCAATAAAAACTCTTGGTTTAGTAGCTTCCTCGTCAGCAGCAATCTTCTATCAAGTAAATCCTGTTAGGAACCACAAGCTCTGGAATATTGGATCAACTGAGAGATATATACTCCATATGCAGGTGCTGCTAGAATGTTGCTACATTGTACATAAAAATGAAACGTTCCCAATGAGAAAATTGAAATCATTATGATAGATGGACAAGACAGCGGTCTTTGCTATATCTTACACTCTCTATTGGGTATGGGAATAATATCTATGGTCATTGTTTTGAATGCATCTTCATTAAGTTTGTTTTTATTTTGGATTGTTTGTTTGATTGTATTTAACACCACTTTCAACAATATTTCAGTTATATCGTGGCGGTCAGATTTATTGGTTGAGGAAACCTGAGGACCCGGAGAAAACCACCGACCTGTCGCAAGTCACTGAAAATATTATCACATAATGTTGTACACCTCGCCCTGATCGAGATTCGAATTCGCATCAGTGGTGATAGGCACTGATTGCATAGATAGTTGTAAATCCAACTACCATATGATCACGGTCACAACAGCCCCCTTTATTTTGGAAGAAAGATCAGAATGAATTAATGAGAAAAAAAATTTCATATGTTATTTAGCAACAACACTTATTGTAATGGTTCCAAATTTTCATTAAACGTGTATCATCATTTTGACATGTGTTAGAAAATTAGATGGTTATTCTAATGAAAGTAACAAAATAAAAACAATCTCCTCATAAATAAAATGTTTTGTAATGCAGGTTTTAGTTGTTCAATATTAAATATATTAGTTCAAAAATGTTCACATAATTATTTATTTAAACAATAAAACCACATCATGAACATATTGAATTAACCTTACATACTGGTAAACTTTAAATAACCCAATGAAAACCATATATAAAAACCAGAGAGAATCTAACAGATGTCAGTTGTCTTCATAGGGTACTATGGTTTCTTCCATGCATAAAACTGACTACCAAGATATAACTGAAATTTGTTGAAAGTGGCATTGAAAACTCATAACCCATCTAATCTTTAGGACAACAAACTATATACTAATTTTCTTCTGAATCTTAACTGGTAAGATATCCAGGAAAAACTAAAAACTGTCTTTTTGCTATGTTCTATTGAAATTTCAATGAAACATGTCAGTAGTATTCATCTATTCAGATGTAGTGTATAGTATTCACAGATTCAGGTGAAATGTCTGCAAGTATGTGTTTCTTTTACTAAAAAAAAACAATTTCAAATATGGTAAATATTTATTTCACATATTTATCTGCTTGAATATATGTCACAATCTGTAGCCATATTAATAGATCGTAATTAATAACAAACAATCTATATAAATCCATCATGATATGAAACTTATAACACAAGTTTTGCTTGGTCAATGGGACATATGTTGTTTCCGACAGTAGTTTGTGGGTGATGTCCCTTGTTTTGTATTAACATATCTTGCTTGGTAATGATGCCAGTAATGTTGTTTTACACAATATAGTAAGCACTTTGACGTTGTGTTTTCTCAATACATGTAACATGCTATGGTCATACAAGTTCTCCACAATTTGAAATCTTTACTTTCTTCGACAATTTCCCTCCTTTGTTACCACATGCCTGTAATACAAATTAAATCAACAACAGAATTACATTTTTGTGATTCATTTATTATAGAACATTAAAGTTAAAAAATGGAAAGAATTGTTTCAAAATAATTTCTATGTGCAAGAAGACATGTATATTAACAATTACAGTTCTGTCTGTGATAGAAAAAAGAATGTAGACTGCTTCTTTGCAAATATGAATTCATCTAAAATTTCGTAAAAGAAAATTCAATAAGCCATAATTCGTTGACAGTTTTAACTTGGATGTTAGCATAAAATGTATACTTACCAAATTTGAACCTGACCTGGGTATTGTGGTTAAAATCATTGTGCATGATAAATATCAAAACATTTGGCAAAGGGATACCTAATGTTAAAAACCCACTACTATGACATTTTGCAAAATAAATGTGAATAACTCTGGAGCCAACAACTCACCTCCATTTTCCTAACAACATCCATCCCTTCTATTACTTTCCCAAAAACTACATGTTTCCCATCTAACCTGAAACAGAAATATATAGAGATTCCAATTTTTGTGCAGTATAAACAAAATTTTAAAACAAAGATCAGGATTATGGAAGCTTAATGCCACTTTCAACAATATTTCAGTCATATAGTGGTTGTTTATTAGCAGAGGAAACCAGAGTACCCAGATAAAACCACAAATCTTCTACAAGTGACTGACAAACTGTAGCTTAGTTGTACAAACTACACATATGCTAGGGGTTATGGTGTTTAATGCCACTTTCAACAATATTTCACTTATATTGGTCAGTTTTATTGGTGGAGGAAACTGAAGTGTCCGGAGAAAACTACCAATGTGTCGCAAGTCAATGACAAATTTTCACATGTGCTAGGTTAAATATCTATTATGCAAGGAAATGTTATGTAAAATACAACTACACCACCATACATTTACATAGCTGATTCTACTGTTCTCTTCCAAACTTATCATAATGTAAAAATTTGAAATCCCAGGGTTCAGACCCCATACATTGTAGGGCCTTCATCTGTAACTATTGGTATAAACATTATTGCATTTCCATAACTCACTCTCAGTCTCGAATCAAAATTGTGACCTATGGTCCAGGTGAGCTAAACAGTCTAATCAAATACAAAATGAGTGTACTTTTAATGATGAAAAGAAAGTTTAAACAGTGATGGTGAACAATTCCACAATGAGTTCATTTTAACAGGATTACTACATTTCTCCTGGAAATAATTAGAGGTTTGCTTTGTTTTTTACTTTTTTGAAGGAGGTGGGATATCATAATTTTATTTTGGTGAAGATATATTTTCTGTATTGTATTGGTTATACACATACTCAAAAAACAATTCTTGTTTTTATATGAAAACAAGTTTTCAAAGTCTACTTTATCTATCCCCATAAAGTAATATTCACCCAAATATATATACCATACATAGTATACAAAGATAAATTGGTACTGTGGAATCTGTCTAATCCGACACACCAACGGACCAGGGAAATGTGTCAGATTGTACAGGATGTCAGAACCTGTCTAATCCAACACCCCAAGGGACCGGGGAAATGTCAGATTGTACACGATGTCAGAACCTGTCTAATCCAACACACCAAGGGACTGGGGAAATGTGTCAGATTGTACACGATGTCAGAACCTGTCTAATCCGACACACCAAGGGACCAGGGAAATGTGTCAGATTGTACACGATGTCAGAACCTGTCTAATCCAACACACCAAGGGACCAGGGAAATGTGTCAGATTGTACAAGATGTCAGAACTTGTCTAATCCGACACACCAAGGGACCAGGTAAATGTGTCAGATTGTACACGATGTCAGAACCTGTCTAATTCGACACACCAAGGGACCAGGGAAATGTGTCAGATTGTACACGATGTCAGAACCTGTCTAATCCGACACACCAAGGGACCAGGGAAATGTGTCAGTTTGTACACGATGTCAGAACTTGTCTAATCCGACACACCAAGGGACCAGGGAAATGTGTCAGATTGTACACGATGTCAGAACCTGTCTAATCCAACACACCAAGGGACCAGGGAAATGTGTCAGNGACACACCAAGGGACCAGGGAAATGTGTCAGATTGTACAGGATGTCAGAACCTGTGTAATCCAACACACCTAGGGACCAGGGAAATGTGTCAGATTGTACACGATGTCAGAACCTGTCTAATCTGACACACCAAGGGACCAGGGAAATGTGTCAGATTGTACAGGATGTCAGAACCTGTCTAATCCGACACACCAAGGGACCAGGGAAATGTGTCAAATTGTACAGGATGTCAGAATACTCAGGTTTTATTTTAGTCAACAGATATACTTTGGGACCATAAATTTTTGTCGGATGTCACAGGATGTCGGAAAATTCAGGTGTCGGATTGCACAAGTTCCACTGTATATATAAACTGTCAGTATTTTAAATAGAAAAAATAGGCATTTTCTTTAATACATATCAATTGTTACTTGAGTAAACATGAAATATCACTGATCTCTTCAAAAGCAAGAAAAATAAAGCTAAATTAATATTTTTCCCTACAATATACAATGAGTGAGTGAGTGATTGTTGTTTAACGCCAATTCACCATTTTTTTAGCTATATCATGGCGAGAACAATTAATTTTCAATGAGATGAGGATGAGGTCTGCTTTGTACTAGGCCAACACGCTTAGTTGGATTTTCATTGTGCTAGCTCACTGAAACAACAGCAGATAGATATGTCGCCCCACTCTATCCTGATTCTCAACCAACCAGTCTTTGTTCTTTCTGTGTGATTGGAGGAGAAGCAACAAATACCAATTTTATTGTCTTTGGTTTGACCTGATCGGGGCTTGAACCCACAATATACCATACTCAAGGCGAGCATGCTTACCATGTATATGATAGATTAAGTTAACAGACATAAAACACATATAAACTCACCAATCTGTTTTCTCTGTACATATAAAAAACTGTGAACCATTAGTGTTTGCCCCAGAATTTGCCATAGATAGAGTACCTTCAAAGTATAATAAAGATTATTTTAGGTCGGGATGTGCACTAACAATAACCATTTGTAATACTAATTCAAAAAAACTATTATACAAAAGACATTTTCATATGCCTGATTTCTACAAAAAAAATTCTATCAGTCTATAGTGGATTATGAAAGAAAGCTTAAACAGTTATGGTCAATACGTCCACTAATATCACCTAAGTCAACAACCACCTTTCACCTCAAACACAAAAATGATCACGTCAGTTGGTGCTGGCTTGGAGTATAATTTGACCAATAATCAACATGTTTCCATTATTAATATTGGTTACAATTCAATAGACTACACATGTTTACAACAATGACCAAAATAAACATGGATAGTACAAAAATAAGGTGAATAGTTGTAGTAAACTGACAAGTCCATAGAATTATCATTATACTGCATGGAAGTATTTCACAGGTTCATTATTATATCAGTTCCAACAGCTCCAACTGACAATTTAAAGTCTTCATAGCCTGACCAATTGCTAAACTGGAGTATCCATGGACTGTATGAATGTTCCTATTCTGTCACCAGTTTGGAAAGGCAATTGATACATAAGTATCTTAGTCATTTTGGTATAAGAATTAAGCAAGGGTGGCTGTGATAACAGCACATCCCCATAAATATAAGATATACAGTGATAAATCAATATTTAAGTCTGGTCATAATGATATTTTTTATCAATTTTTCCTAGTCCTTCAGTACTGAGAAATTCAAACTGCTCATAAATAGCTATACATCTGTAGTACATATTTATATTTAAACTTACCAGGTGCTGTGTGTTTTAATATAAAATTTTCATCTTCAAACTTTTTACCATATATAGATTTTCCACCAGTTCCATTGTGATTAGTAAAATCTCCTCCTTGACACATCTGATACTGTCAAGAACATTTTCAAGTTGTTTTTTTTTGTTACTTCATCTAAACAATTATTGATATTATAACATACATCATAACAAAGTAATGAAGAGTGATATTCCTTATTAGAGAATTAAGTAATGCACTGAATGACAAAACAAAATACTGACAAATTTGAGACGGTTAAAAACAAGTAATTTTTTCTTACTTGATATAAAAGATATCAAATTGTGTTTTATATGAAGTCTTAATATATTTTGAGGGCCCGGGTGGCTCAATGAGTTAGGTAGTTGGATTACCTAACAACTCATACAAGCCTATCACCAATATGGCGTGGGTTCGCACCAGGCTTTGTAAATTACAAAAAGGGTGCACTTGACTTGCAGTTGCAAGTGATAAAGTTTACCAGTTGCTTGCCCATGGTTGGTGGTTCTCTCCAGGTACTAAGGCTTCTTCCACCACTAAAACTGGTCGCCATGATATAGTAAGGCTTCTTCCACCACTAAAACTGGTCGCCATGATATAGCTGAAATATTTGTTGAGAGTAGCGTTAAACACCAAAAATCAAATAAAATCTTAATATATTCAGTTGGAATAATGAAGTTTTAGCTAAGAGTCTAAAAAGAGATAAACAGACTTCACTATAATGATTATAGATCAATTATCACATTAGTGAATAACCAGGACATTTTTACCTGAAACGTGTGATCTACCGGTACATGTAATTATTAAATCCTGTTCAGCTGTTTTTCACAATCCCACTTTTGAAAACCAGGAAGGGATATTAAAGTCGAGATTGTGGTTGAATTATAACTACATAGTTAAATCAGAATTTTGGTTGAACTATGACTATTAATGTCTTGATTTTGACTAATGGCCACAAGACCAAGTCACATTGTGAGCTTATCGAACCCCACCCCAGTGTTCTAGGATTTTTCTGTAACAGCAACTTTCCATGAGAGAGTGCATACCAAAAATCCACTTGCCCACAGACCAAATTTACTTTCCCTGAGCAATACATGTTGTTGCTCGATTTAATGTTATTTAGATGAAAGACATTTGATTCAGTAATAAAGCTGTTGTGCTTAGTTAATGTAGGGTACTCTTTGTATGATTAAAACATTTGATCCTTTTGGTTCAGTCTGAACGTTATATTTTTTCCAATGACAACCTATTTACCAATTGTACCAATGGCATACCAGTGGCTGGCATTTTGACCAACGGTAATTTATATGGAAGACTACAGTGGTTATTTCATCTACCATTTGAATACAAACACAATACAATTACTGCAAAATAAACTTCAAATGCTCTGTACTAAAAAAAAACCCAGAGGCTCCCAGGAGCCTGTAATTGCTCACCTGGATCAAAGCTGCTTTCAATAACAATGCAACTGCACTGTGGTGGCCATCTTGGTGGGAGAGCGTGACTGCCGGACACAATTTTGGAAAAGGACCATCGAATGACTATTCCATCAAAGTTTGGTTCTAATTGAGATACTGGTTCCAGATAAGATGGTTTTTATGTGAATTTCCCATAGGGTCCTATGTTAAACTAAGTTCAGCTGTGTAGCCATCTTGGTCAAAGGGCGGGACCACCAGACACAATTTTGGAAGAGGACCTTCCAATGAATATTTTATCAAAGTTTGGTTCCAATTGAGACAAGAAGATTTTTATGTGAATTTCCCATAGGGTCCTATGTTAAGCTAAGTTCGGCTGTGGGGGCCATCTTAGTCGAAGGGCCGAACTGCCGGACATATTTTTGGAAGAGAATCATCCAATGACTATTTTATCAAAGTTTGGTTCCAATTGAGCTAATGGTTTCAAACAAGAAGATTTGTATGGGAATTTCCCATAGGGTCCTATGTTAAAATAAGTTCAGCTGTGGTGGCCATCTTGGTGGAGGTCTGAAATGCCGGACACAATTTTGGAAGGGGACCACCCAAGGATCATTTCAGCAAAGTTTGGTTGAGATTGGCTCAGTAGTTTCAGGGGAGAAGATTTATTTTCAATTTCATCCCCCCCCCCCTTTTTCTATTTTTAGCTTGGCAGCCATCTTCGTCGGAAATCGGAATCAACGGACACAATTTTGGAAGGGGGCCATCCAAGGACCATTCCACCAAAGTTTGGTTGCAATTGTCCCAGTGGTTTCTGAGGAGAAGATTTGTATGTGAATTTCCGATAGCGTCCTATGTTAAGCTAAGTTTGGCTGTGGGGGCCATCATGGTCGAAGGGCCGAACTGACGGACACATTTTTGGAAGAGAACCATCCAATGACTATTTCATCAAAATTTAGTTCTTATTGAGCAAATGGTTTCAGACAAGAAGATTTTGATGGGAATTTCCCATAGAGTCCTATGTTAAATAAGTTCGGCTGTGGTGGCCATCTTGGTCGGAGGTCTGAAATGCCGGACACAATTTTGGAAGGGGACCACCCAAGGATCATTTCAGCAAAGTTTGGTTGAGATTGTCTCAGTAGTTTCAGAGGAGAAGATAATTTTTTTTAATTTCATCCCCCCTTTTTTCTATTTTAAGCTTGGTGGTCATCTTGGTTGGAAGTCGGGATCACCGGACACAATTTTGGAAGGGGACCATCCAAGGACCATTCCACCAAAGTTTGGTTGCAATTGGACCTGTGGTTTCTGAGGAGAAAATTAAAATGTGAAATGTTGACGGACGGACGACGGACAAAACGTGATGGCAATAGCTCACATGGTCTAAAGGCCAGGTGAGCTAAAAACGGAATATATGTTAAACTACTCCTTGCCATGTAGCTGCAGTTAAAATTTGAGCTCATTTTGACTTGTACTAAAGCAACAATGGAAAAATGAAGAAATTTCTATTTTTAGCAACACCAGCCATCTTGAATGGAGGGTGGGGCTGTCGGACACAATTTTGAAAGGGACCCACCCAGGGACCGTCCCTGCCAGGTTTGGTTTAATTTGGTTCAGCGGTTTCAGAGAATAAGATTTAAATGTGATCTTTTATCAAAATATGCCTAATTTGCATAATCTGTATAAATCGGCTGAAAGAAAAATTTCACAGAAAAACCTGAAATATATGTTAAACTACTCCTTGCCATGTAGCTGCAGTTAAAATTTGAGCTCATTTTGACCTATACTAAAGCAGCAATGGACAATTGAAGAAATTTCTATTTTTAGTAACAGCAGCCATCTTGAATGGAAGGCGGGACTGTCGGACACAATTTTGAAAGGGACCCACCTAGGGACCATTCCTGCCACGTTTGGTTTAATTTGGTTCAGCGGTTTCAGAGGAGAAGATTTAAATGTGATCTTTTATCAAAATTTGCCTAAATTGCATAATCGGTATAAATCGGCTGAAAGAAAAATTTCACAGAAAAACACGTAAAATATGTTAAATTACTCCTTGCCATGTAGCTGCAGTTAAAATTTGAACTCATTTTGACTTACGGTATACTAAAGCAGCAACGGACAATTAAAATTTCATCCCCCCTTTTTTCTATTTTTAGCTTGGGGGCCATCTTGGTTGGAAGTCGGGATCACCGGACACAATTTTTGAAGGGGGCCATCCAAGGACCATTCCACAAAGTTTGGTCTAAATTGGCCCAGTGGTTTCTGAGGAGAAGATTAAAATGTGAAAAGTTTACGACGGACGATGGACGAAACCTGATGGCAAAAGCTCACATGGCCTTTGACCAGGTGAGCTAAAAACTGGAAAAGTATTCCATAAATACCCACTTACAGTGGGAAAATCAATCCTTACATATCTTGTCAGGTTGGAACACAGGGACTTGCTCCAGGCCACTATTTTTTTTTACTTACTATCAGTGTGTTGTTCACTGAAAAATCACATGTGGATAGCACATTGGTAGTGATTTTTCATTGGGTAACACAATGATAGTAAAAAAAAACTAGAACTGTGAGTGACCTCACTGAGTGATACCCCCCGCTTGCAGTTTAGTAGNCCCCCCCCTTCGTGAAAGTATAAGTTGAATTATCTCCCCTTTTAAATTTTGGACAGCAACCATATTCCTTCATGCACATCTGCAGGTAGTGTACTAGAAGTGTGTAAAGTTTCATAAAAATCCAATAAGCCGTTTAGGAGGAGTTGCACTTACAAGGTACATGCACCCTCCCTTTCCGTGAAAGTATAAGTTGAATTATCTCCCCTTTTAAATTTTGGACAGCAACCATATTCCTTCATGCATATCTGCAGGTAGTGTACTACAAGTGTGTAAAGTTTCATAAAAATCCAATAAGCCGTTTAGGAGGAGTTGCACTTACAAGGTACACGGACGGACGGACAGTATAAGTTGAATTATCTCCCCTTTTAAACTTTGGACAGCAACCATATTCCTTCATGCACATCTGCAGGTAGTGTACTACAAGTGTGTAAAGTTTCATAAAAATCCAATAAGCCATTTAGGAGGAGTTGCGCTTACAAGGTACATGGACGGACGGACAGACGGATGGACTAATGAGAGGGTACTTGTGAGGATGAAGACTTTTGGGGTGCAAATTTGTACAGAATGGTTTTACGGGTAGCATCTTTCTTGGCCATGCAGTGGGCACATTACGTCGAAAACAACTCGGAAACGACCGATTGATCACATAGATTTGTCTGGTATCCTAATCAAGGGAGATAAAATCGAGCAGTGGCCCAGACTATTAAATTGAAATTTTAAGATCTTGGCCGTTTTGGTCGTCCATGTCCGCTCATCCGTTACTTGTGAGCTGTATTGTTTTTATATATCACTAATGAGCTTACAATGTACATACTGGTGATTTTCCAATGTGGTTTGTGGGATGCACCACATAACTTGCATTTCTCCCCACAAGTCTTGTTTGTACCTTAAAATCAACTCACAAGTACCCTTCCATGAGTGCGGATGGACATGGTGATTCCTATATACCCCCCCAAACTTTGTTTGCGGGAGGTATAATTAGTGGGGCAAATTTAGTGGAGCACTTCCCTGTGGTTGGAACTTGCCCAGATGTCTCCATTTTGGATTTGTCTGAACATGTGACTTACCAACCCTAACATCACTTTAGGCAGCCTATTAGAATGGTAGCCAACGGTAGCTATTATTGGTCACCATTGGTACCAATGTCTTGCCAACGTTTAGCCACCAATGGCAGAACTCCGAACGCACATATTGACAACACACGTTTCCTTCCCCTAAACTATAATCCCCTCGGACTGCTGTGCTGATCTGGTATGAAAACATGATTTTAAATAAAAGTATTATCCTTCATTTCTACAATTATGCAAAAGAGAAATTTTGAAATCATTTGAAATGAACTCTTCAATCCAGTACTTAAAATTTACTTGCCCACGGACAACAAAGGTTTGCAAATCCACTTTCCAGTTACCAAAATTCACTTGCCACGGGTAATGAGAAATGGGAATCCTAGAACACTGCACCCCCTGAAAAATCTTGACCATAGGCCTGTACAATGTGACCTGTCTAGACAATAAATTTAGTCGTAATGTATATCACCTTTACGTGTACACCTGTGTAAAAATTTCTGCACAAAACCTTATTTTTGCCTTTTTTTATGATACATTGAGATGAAGAATAACAATAAAAGCACTGTTCCTGAAAATTTGATATTTACTCGAGTTTCAGTACTTATAGTCATTAAACTTTCGAGTTCAAGTTTCATACTCTTACTACAAAATCGTTCAATCAGAACATCTACCACATGGCATACAGTGTTCTGATTTTTGAGTACAAAAATCATACTCAAAAGTTTTTATGGCCGTGAAGCCAGATTGATTTTCTTTCATGTTCACCATCTACATATAATATGTAGTCACAAAAATATCACTTTATATAGTAATAAATTAATTTGATTTGAATATTGTAATCTGATTGGCCGATCCGATAGGAGAAAATTTTGGTTATACTCGATAACCTGGGTTGGTATTGTGACGTCACCAACAGATTCATTCACCAACGACAAATTCAAATAGTCACATGAAATAATCGTAAATAAAATCGAGGAATCATTAAATTTTGTTGCAAAAATTAAATTATACAGAATATTTGAAATTTTTGAGTAGGTTATACTTGTATAACCTGGTTTGGTACAGTCTATGCTTTTCATAAACCGCTTCACAGTTAATTAAGCATAAACTGCCCCAAACCAGCTTATATCGTATAATCTGTTAAAAAAATTCAAATATTCCTTAAAAAATTACACTGGAATACTGTATCATTATTACTTAAATTCTGCTGAATAAGTTAACCAGTTAAATCACTTGTATTTCACAGACTATATGACACTTTTTACAAACACTAAATCAACAAAGGATACAAATTGTGGAATAATTCTGTGAAAACTTGAACCTTTGTAACCAAACCCCTTATCATGTGTACACAAACATCTAAAGTTTTCTGAAAAATATATAATTAATTCATTAATGATCACAGAAAAAAACATATACAGTCAAACCTAAACCTGTATAAACCAAACATTAAATGAAGTCCCCATGTAGGAAATATTTGTTAATTTAACCTGTATAAACAGATCACCTGGCTATTCACACACAAGCTGGTTAAAAGGAGCTTTGATTTAGACAGGTTTCACTGTATAAGACCTTGGTTCTTTTGTGAAAGGTATGTCATCTACACCGGATGATTAAAGAGGCAACAAGGCTCACATGACCCATTTTTTTTATTACCTGGTGTAAAAGATTTATTGAAATATTGTACATTACACCATCAGTTTAACTTTGATGTTAGTTAGATCTAGGTTAAGATAAGCTGTACTTATTATTACTGGCATTACTAGTATTCCTTCAGATTTTAATTGAAAGATCATGCTGTGCTATAAACAAAAAAATTGTAATTAAAACATTTACCAGTAATCAAATAAATTACAAAAACCTTTTCTCTAGGTACTGTAGGTTACTCAATTAAACTGATGATTTCCATTAACTAAAACTTTGTTGGCAAATTCATAATTAAATATATTACAGACCTATAGGTTCATAACATATTTTTTTCTCTTTGGAGGTACTCAATTTCACTCAAAAATATCTAATTTGGTCAAATACACTCCTTCAGATAATTTATGACAATATCCCTACTTTCATTAACAAACATTTTTAATCAACTAACCAGAAGCTCACAGGAACCTGTAATCACTCACCTGGTTTTCAATTTGACTTCTAAATTTTATAGGAAAATTGAAACATGTTTAACAGGTTAAAATTAACATTTCAGCTGATGACAATTAAATAATTTTTTATATTAGTAGTGGCAGTCATCTTGGATGGAAGGTGGGGGTGTCACACACAATTTTGAAAGTGAACCATCCAATGATCACCCCCCAATTTGGTTTAATTTGGCTTTGTGGTTTATGAGAAGATTTTACTGTGATTTTTTTTTATCAAAATAACCTTAATTTGTATATACAGTATAAATCAGCTGAATAAAAATGTGCACCAAAATCTCAGAAAATATGTTGAACTACCCATGCAGCAGCTAGACTTTAAATTTGAGTTCATTTTGAATCTTCTTTTAAATCTATAATTGCTTATTAAAAACTAGATACCATTGAGATGGGAGCTATCTCATGAGGGCCCAGACAGTGTCATGTGAAGATTGCATTTGTGTACCTGAAGGACAGGAAAAATGGGTGTATGGTAATTGTGTACAATTTTAATATTGGTATGCGGCACATCGTCTCCTGGAAATGCACATACATGCCAAATGTTATAAACCTTTGTGAAAAAATAAACAATTTCTGGGGCGGACACGATTTGGACCGGACGCACAGACAGACAAAGTTATCACTATAGGACATCCGCCACAAAGTGGTGGGGCCCTAATAATTTTATTTTCAGTCATAGCAGCTATTTCTATTTTTAATAACAGTGGCCATTTTGAATGGAAGATAGGGCTGTTGGAAACAATTTTGAAAAGAGACCACCAAATGACTCCTCACAGCCAAGCTTTATTAAATTGTTCACAGTAATTTGGTCAGATGAGCTAAAAAGTCTACCTGTTGTAACAGGAACAACATCAGCCCTCAATTCCATACTAATTCTTCCTACATCTTTGTTGTCTAAACTGATGTCAAAGAACACTTGAGGATTGCCTTTACTTCTCTTAGGTGGTACTGTACTCTGTAAAAGTGTTACAATGTTAAAAGAAAAATTATTTTTAGAAAGTAACCTAAATATTATCATAATTATATCATGTAATTTATGTGGTAATTTTATTTCACTGACAAAAACAGAGATTTTAAGTTTCATTTAAACAATTATTTTTTGTGGAAATCCTTCCTTTGTATTTTGATAATAGAAAAAGTAAACTTAACATAATTACTGTAGTGATATTGCTAAGTGTATTTTATTTATTTTACCACTCAAGCAACAGCTGGTAAAATATCTTTTAGCACTGTAAGGTCAATATATATCACTGTCTAATAGCTCATTGATTATAACAAGTGGTTCACTTAACATTCCAACAAAACCATGTCATATTCTACACTAAACTTTTATGGAAAGTTAAACCAAAATAAAATTGGAAATAATAATAACGAAAATTTTCATGAAGAAAATGATAACTATATTCTGTATACCGGTAGACATTTACCAGCACATAAATAAAACTGACCGTCACAATATACCTGAAAGATTGTTGAAAGTGGCATTAAACACCATAAACCTAACTGCAACCCTATTTACCAGCATATTTTCAGGAGATGTACAAGAATACACATGTAATAGACTAACAACTTTTGTCCTCTAAATCTTGTGAATCAATGGACATTTCCATTGATATGGGACATCATAATGAAAATTCATCTGATAAAAGCCAATAAAAGCCCATGTTTGATTTTTCTTCTTTCTGTCTCTCTATCCAACAGTAAACTGAGATTTATACACATTGATCAGACTAGGTCATGTCATAGAACCAAATTTATGACAAATTTAATTGCATTATCATTTTTTTTATGCAACATTCTAAATGTGTTATTCACTAATGAGAAATGAAACAATACACATGTGCATTCATTGTTAGTATTTAAACAAGTACCTGAAGGCTTCAATAGAATATATTTATTATCCTTCATTAGTAGAACAAATACCACTAACAATGTTATATATAGAGATGTGCACCTTTTATACTAAACTTAATATTCATATACCAAGCATCACTTATAAAATTATCAAAAAAATGTACATAAAAATATTTCATTCTTAAAACCGAAGCACCACTTACAAGGTTATATGTATATATAGAAATATATTAGGGGGCTGTCATGGTAATGATCGTATGGTAGTTGGATTTACAACTACCTATGCAATCAGTGCCTATCATCACTTAAGTTGTGAGTTTGAACCTCGTTCATGGCAAGGTGTACTCAATAAAACATTTAAAAAGTTTGTCAGTGGCTTGCGATGGTCCGGTGGTTTTCTCCGGGTATTCCGGTTTCCTCCACCAATAAAACTGACTGCCACAAAATAATTGAAATATTGTTGAAAGTGGCATTAAACACCATAACCCTATAGAAATATATAATGGTATCTTTGATGTTTATTTCATATATGAATCAAGTTTAATTACATATTGTAGGTTTGTGTATTATTTCTATAAGTAGATGATTTCCATGTTTTCACTACCTTGTGGACTTCATAGTGGAACAGAAGAAACTGGTCCATAAGAAATAACTACTCTCACTCACAATTCATTGTTGAACTTGATATTGTCCAATTTATTGTTTTGTTTGGGCATAGTGTTTGTTGTATCCAATTTTTTCTTTATGTTGAACTAACTTTTGTAAGAGTAAGGGAATTAGTGATTATTTTTTAATGTTAAAAGATCAATTATCAGCTATATCATGGCGAGAACAAGTTTCATTTTGATGAGATGATGATGATGTCTGCTTTACTCTAGACCAACATGCCGAATTGGATTTTCATAGAGCTATCTCACTGAAACAACATGAGGGTAGACATGTTGCTCCACTCAGACACATTATTCTTATTCCGAGCAAACCAGTCTTTGCTCTTACTCCTTAATGCTGCATGCTTAGAGGAAAAGCAACAAACAATAATTTTATAGTCTTTGGTTTGACCCGTCCAGCGGTAAAACCCACGATCTACCGCATTCGTTAACATCTTTAATTTTACATCAAGTTTGCTATAGCTGAGTAGGGGAAACTTTAGAAGTAAGACTTTTCTTTTGTGGTATTGTCCAAGTTATAGTTTGGTTACTGTATGATTATTGCTGTCATTGTATCATCTCCCGATTGCATTGAATTGACCCCATGAACTTTGGATTTCTACATTGTAATGCTATTTGTAATAATATATTGACAGTATATATATCTACTTACTGTATCGGTGTCCTCTGCAGGGCGTTTGGTTCCTCCTTTGTCTTCTTCCGATGATTTGTTTAGAGTTTTACCAGCGTATTCCTGGAGCCATGTATCATCAGACCACACTGAAAAACAATTGTAAATAACTTCATTACACATGAACCTGGAATATTTAACTTTTCAATATCCTATCTTCAATTACTTACATATATAAACTTACATAACTAGAAAACTATTATGTAAATGTATATACCAAGGTGTATATTTATTGGTAATTTGGACATTTTTCCTTTGATCTCAGTGAGTGATATTGTCAGTATCAGTAAACTTATTACAGATAGAAGCAATAACATCAGTTCTGAAGGTCTCGACATGCATTATCACTAGTATCACAACTCGTCTATCGGACTCAATGCAATACTTGCGATAATGTCTGTCTCAACCTTCATAACAGCTGCTATTCTAGATATATGTGTTGATAAAAATAGGTTGACCTGTTATGTACCAAGAAATGACCTTGTGGTGATAAAGTGATAGAAATGCCAGATGATGAATGGCTGTCTGTTAAATAAACTCTTAAGATGTATCTGTGTTATCACTTATGTTGTATCAATTATGTACGGTTACTGAGATTACCTAATTACTAAACCATAATATTTTTAATGTACCACTTTCATCGATGTCATCGGAAAAGCAATACATATGTCTTGTCTGCAGGATAAAACAACATAGATATTACACTGACTATAACTTAATTCATTAAAAAAAAAAAACTTCAAGATTTCGTATACATATTCTGTGAAGTCCTTGTGACCGAAAGTAAATATATTCTGAAATAATTACCTGCCCTTGTTGCCCCTTCTTTGATTTTCATTGGTTTTGCCAAATTCACTCTTATAGCTCTTCCAAATAGTTCTGAATCATTCTATAAGTACAGAGAACACAATATATTCTTTTCGGACAATGAACACATTAAAATCCTCTGGACTTGTTAGTAATAACCCCCAACCCAACCAAACACTCTAAAACCTGGATTTTCCCTAAACCCAAACCAACACTCAGAACCCAATGTCTCTCTACACAGGTATATCTTCAATATGTGTAAATGTGTAAGGTTTGAAATCATCCAGTTGTAAACTGTAAGAAGAGTTGATTAAACAAAGTACCAAAAGCTACACTTTTTCCTTGCCTGCCCACCACCATTTCACTATACTATAACATGATTTGCACCCAAACACGGCCAAAAATCCATCCATTGAACTTGTTTATGTATTTATTTATAGAAATGTGCAGGACTAGCAACGGTCTGTTATTCAGCAAGTCTATTTAAAATCAAAGGGCACTATAATATGACTAGAGAAAGCTGTAGCTGTGCAGTTAATGGAATATATGGAAGTTACCTTATAAAAGTATATATTTTGTAAGTTGTCAAAATTTAATTTGACCATGTCAAATTAATTACAATGTCAGAATAAACTTTCTGGCTATCAGCTCTATGATTGTTGTGACCTTAACCTCTGAAACTGCTCAAATAAATGTTCTAAACATGCTAAATAGTGCTAACAATTTTGCGAATTTCTTCCATTTGTTGGTTAATATGCAGCTCATACTTGTGGTGTCATAGTAGAAGGGACCAATGATTCGTTTTAAAATAGCTCAGACTCAGTATCCAAGTTATCTAAGATATACTAAGCTACTTATAATACTACATGTTAAGTTAGGGTTAGGGTGTTTAATGCCACTTTCAACAACACTAACAAACTATATCACATAATGTTGTATTGAACACACCTCGCCATGAGTGAGATTCGAACTCACTTTAGCGGTAATAGGCACTGATTATACAGGTAGTTGTAATTCCAACTACCATATGATCATGACCATGACAGCCCCTACTACTGGTATAAATACTTACTAAGTTATCTATTGCTGCAGCTGCATCCTGAAACAAACAAAAACATATATATTACCATGTTGGTTTTATATTTACATATATAAAAAGTCCATATATATCATTAGTCAGAGGAGTTGTTAGACATTAGTGGATCACCAGATAAAACCAGAAGCCCAGTGGGACTAATACCCTGTAACCCAAGCTTGTATATAACCTTAAAATGTATGGAGAGTGCTACTAATTGTGGGTATCTTCACATCAAGATTCAACAACAAGTATATTTTCATGTAACTCTAGCATACACAAACACTGTAGGGTAGGAGGAGTAATGCTGACCAGGTTACAGACATCCCTTCAAATTTCTAAGTTCAAAAGGTAAATAATTCTTGAAAAACTTGAAATATCCCACAGACATGCCTGCACATCAGGATCTAACAACAATATCAAATTTCATTAAATTTTGACAAACACTGTAGGAGTTGTGATTACATTGTCTAGATATTGAATAGTAAAGGGACATTACTCTTGGAAAATTCAATGGACATGAACATTCTATCCAGATGCACTTCTGAAAAATAATAGCACGAATGATGTCATAAATTCAGTTTAGAAAACATTGATCAACAATAATCTGTGATTCATCATCAAAACTGATACAATGTACCAGTACTTTACTTATTTTCTCTTAGCAAAAATAACAGACATTTCAACATAAAAATTCCTCATAGAGAATTATTTGTAACCAAAATTTTCAAAAGCATGATATTTTGTAATTTGTTTATTAATTTATTACATCTATAAAAAAAGAATAATTATTTCTCCTGGAATTTGTCTTGATGTAAACTTGTGATAGTATGTGGTCTTTCTGAGTGGAAGTGATGTAAACTTGTATGTGGTCTTTCTGAGTGGAAGTGATGTAAACTTGTATGTGGTCTTTCTGAGTGGAAGTGATGTAAACTTGTATGTGGTCTTTCTGAGTGGAAGTGATGTAAACTTGTGATAATATGTGGTCTTTCTGAGTGGAAGTGATGTAAACTTGTATGTGGTCTTTCTGAGTGGAAGTGATGTAAACTTGTATGTGGTCTTTCTGAGTGGAAGTGATGTAAACTTGTGATAGTATGTGGTCTTTCTGAGTGGAAGTGATGTAAACTTGTGATAGTATGTGGTTTTTCTGAGTGGAAGTGATGTAAGCTTGTATGTGGTCTTTCTGAGTGGAAGTGATGTAAACTTGTATGTGGTCTTTCTGAGTGGAAGTGATGTAAGCTTGTATGTGGTCTTTCTGAGTGGAAGTGATGTAAACTTGTATGTGGTCTTTCTGAGTGGAAGTGATGTAAACTTGTATGTGGTCTTTCTGAGTGGAAGTGAATCTGTTGGAGATCTAGTAATCAAAAGGGGAAAGTTGGGATCCCCTTAACCAATGTAACCCTGTCTGGATTTCCAACATTGTCTGTCATTATCTTTTTTTTTTGTCTTTATGTTATAAGTTTCTGTTGGAATAGCTTTTGATTAATTATAAATGTGTGACTTAAAACAGGATGTCTTAAATGATATTCACTACATTTCCATAACAACAGAAAAAAATGTTTACCTCTGCCAGTTCAAACTCAATAAATGCAAATCCTCTGTGTTTTTCTGAAATAAAAAGTACATAATTAGTTCTGATCATAGAACCAAAGCTCATAAAACTTACTACCACTAAAAACAGCTCATAAATCAGCCTAATCAACCATATCTGACATGTAGACAATTTGACTATTTTATGTAATATTTATTTTTAGTAGCGAAATACAACTTGGACAGAGCTGTCTGATATATTTTTAAAAGTGGACCATCGACAGAAAATCCTAGTCAAGCTTAGCTTAATTCTATGGTTTCAAATAGCAATATTTTTCAATGAATTTCCAATTTATAAAGGAAAGAGATTTCAGATACATTTCTATAAGACAACCATCCCCTTCTATCTAAGATTAGCTTAACTCAGGAACTGGACCCAATGGTTTCAGATGAGAATATAAAAATGTGAAAAGCTAAACAGAGGCAAAGGTTGCAACTTAGTGGTAAACATTCATATGGAATTAGGCCAGGTCAGCTTAAATAATTCTCAGATAATCAGGCATGAAATCTAGTGACTTTTTAATCTACAAAAAAATCCAAACTTGGACAAGACTTGTTCTTACCTTTAGGTAACTGAAATTATTTTACCAATGTTCTGTATATTTAATGCATTTTGTATCCACTTCTTAGTACAAACTAAGATATGCATTACAAGGATTACATTTTTATTTATTTTTTTTGTTGGTATGTGTGATATCGTTTCTTTGAATTTCCTGGATTGCACTTTGGCAGAGATCAGGTACAATAGTACCACATATACTGTATCACTACTGAGTATACTATCAATTAAAATTATTGACATTTACTGTTTATAGCAATGTACTGTCTACTGTATTAATCATAATTGCTATATTTATGTAACTGCCCCCTGGGACCATGATTGGATTAATAAATATTTGATTTTTTTATTTAAGCAGTACCAGATATCGATGTTGTGGTTTCACAGATATTTTGAAATAAAAAACTAAATTATAACTGCCAGAGGAAATCCACAGAATTTCTATAAGAAACAAGCAGCATTCTGCAGCTTAAAGAAAATGTTCAAGAAGTAACAAGTTTTTATTAAATGAGATGACAGTGAAATGCTATCATTTCTCAGAGATATAAAAGAGATAACTTCATACCCTAAAATGATGTCATAATTCTTATTTCCACATTGTCTCCAAGAAATATCTCACTATAACTAAACAAAACATTTTTCAAAGTAGATTTTGTCTTTAATTTATATAAAATAGAACAAGTGTATCTTTATAATCAGCATGATAACTTATCTATAAGTTTAACAACCAAGAACATGCCACTCATGTTCGAACAACTTTTTTGACTCACTCATGGGATACATGCATTTGTGAGTTAATGTGTAGTTTGGTCATTTTTTTGCATATTACCGATAATCCATCAGGATAATTAAAATTAGTTTTCTTACAAGGCATTCTTTTCATTTACCTGTTTCATAATCTAAAGGTATATTGATATCTGTAATGTCACCAAATGGAATGAAAGCCGAGTGTAATACCTTTTCTTCCACTTCTTCAGCCAAGCCACCTATCAAAGTTAAAAAAAAACAAAAAAAAACCCTTTATTGGCGACATTCAATTTGATTGCATTCTCTGTACATAGATAGACGCTCCTAACAAGATATACAATTTAATAACAAATAATAAAGTTCATCTCTTTTTATGCCCCGCATATGATAGTATGGGGGCATATAGCTTTTTGGTAGTTGGTCTGATAGCTTTCATATTTGGTAGGGTGACATGTCATGATGTGTTGTTGATCATATTATCGTGCCATTTTGATTCGACAATTTTTGTAGGAGGCGTACTCGATACAACATTATGTGATAAAGACTTCAAGTTTGTCAGTGACTTGCGACAGGGTTTTCTCCGGGTACTCCAGTTTCCTCCATCAATTAAACTGACAGCCACGATATAACTGAAATATTGTTGGAAGTGGAGTCAAGCAACATAAACCAAACCAAAACATCAATTGAAACAAAACTGTGCTTCTAAAAAATATTTCGAGCCCCTAGAAATTAAGTCAGTACTAGTATCCCAGCTGAACCCTAGTAAAAAAATAGTTATGTTTTATCCCTGTACATTCATACGATATCATGTTTGATTTGAAATGTAATCCACTAGTAATTCTTACCGACATAAACAACACGTTTTGTATTCGTATTTGACATTTTCAGAAACAGGGGCTATTAGTATCGGGAAAGAAAACGCGATAGACTATACGAGTACCTGTGAAAGGAGAAATGAACAAGAACCGAAACGAAACGAAACAGGGCGAAACAAATAGAAACGAAACGAAACGAAACGAAACGAAACGAAACTATTCAAATTTACATAAAATAAAACATTACTGTTATAGTGCAAGAATGTTCTACCTCTTAGATTATGTATTTGTCAATCTAATTATTATTATTATTAATCTAATCTGTTTGTTGTATCTTTTGTTTTTTTTCTTTGCCCAGTGATCCATTAACATCTAGACAACCTCCAATTTGTGGTCATAACAGATAACCTATTGCATATTTTATATCAACTGAAAATGTTTAAATGGCATAAGTTCGTTGCAAATCAGATAATTCTCTATATGTCCATTGTGGTCCAAAAATTGATCTAATGAAATTATCTTATATTATAAAAGGTAAAAGGTAAAAGGTAAAATATATTTAGGTTTAAAAATTTCAACATCATACACAAGTGTTTAAAAATTTCTCGTTAAGTTAAAAATAAAACATAAAACTGCCATCTTTAACTGAAACTTCAATCCACCAACTGTAGCTGCTGAGAACTTTCTCACCAAGGATAGCCCATGAAAGCCATTCAGCTTATTTCCAATGGGGTCCTTTATAAGTATCAGCTTAAAGTTCAAGTGGACATTAAAAGATCAACATGAGCGGGTAGAGGGATTACTCAATTTTAAAATAAGTACATTATCTATGAAAATATATATATTGGAAAAGAGTAGAGGCTACGTGGAATATATTTGGAGATGGAGGCAACTTTTCAACAAGCTTCGATGCCACGGTTGTGAAAAAATTATTGAAAATGTTTGCGATGTCATTTAAATTATGACAATTTTGACCATCCACCTTCAGAACAACACAAGCATTGTTTTTTTTTTTTTTT
>MJUT01031627.1:31065-63148 GCA_002080005.1 Gigantidas platifrons
TATTAATGAACTACTGGATGATGAAATTCGCGTTGGTTTGGAAATTAATTGTTCCAATGCATACATGTTAAGGATATTCGAGTATTTTTTGTATATATCAGAATTTTTGTTTTTCATACAAATATTAAAATCGCCAAGATTTCACACTCCGGTTTTATTTTGTTCAGAATAAGGTCAAACAGTTCCAGAAAATTGTTTTGCTTTGGTGGCCTATAGCAAGTTCCTACTATTATAGGTTTGGATTTAAGTAATAACAACTCTATATCCATACAGATTCTAGCTCATCGACTGAGATGTCTTGTACTAAAGTAAAAGAGATGTCATCTCTAATATAAGAGCAAACTCCACCGCCATTTCTAGTTCTATCCTTCCTCACAATACTGTAATTTTCAATCCAGATTTCTGCATCGGTAACAGAATCGTCGAGCCATGTTTCCGAAATAGATATCACTGCGGCTTTGGTTTTACATGCAATAATTTTTAATTCTGATATTTTTGGGAGCAGTGACCTAGCATTAAGATGAATAAAATGAAGGCCCCTTTGTTTAGAAAATTTAAAATGGTCCGAATCTTCAAATGAATCTTATCTATATGGTGGTTTGTATCTAGGAGTAATAAAATGTGCATAAAATGTTTCTTATGGTATCGTGTTGCCCATTCCTGCTCTCAAACACATTCGGTTTACCTTGGATGATTAGCTCCATTCGTCATGAACATAACGAGGTTTACCGATTGGCTTTAAGCAGTGTTAATCCGTATCTGCAGAACGCTTGATCGAACTACATGGCTATTTTGTGAAACTGAAAGCAAATTATCCGCTAAATGCTGAGATGGAAACCGACGATGAAATGTAAGAATAGAATATAAGAGAAGTTTTGGTGTCAGTTGAAATATTGTTGAATTACGATCATTTTGTTACATTTTGTGTAAAAACTTTAGAGGAATAGCATGACTGTCTTGAAAACTTTTTTTTTTTATATCCCCGTGTGACAATAAGTCGGTCAGTCATTGGATAATGTTTAGTTATTTTTGTCATGTTTGAAAAGTAAACATTTTTATCTTTGCAATTATGTTCTTCATCTATTCTTGCTCACATGTGTAAAGTTCCATGGAAAAAAGATCGATAATAATAACACACTGACCCATAGGCATAATTGTTTACTCTCCTTTTTCCAAATGGCGTCCTATTACGTCACATAAGGCCGGTCAAAAGTCAATAAAGCACATGTTTTTGTCATAGGCCAATTAAACTTAAAAAGTAAACCAGATTAAGAAAGTACAGTATTTTAGCTTTTTCTGTGTAATTGTTTTGATCTGAAAAACTTCAAAAGATGTTTTTTTTAAATAGTTTGAAATTGAAGCATTAAAAAATAATTCATGATGCAAATATTAAACTTGCTTACCCATAAAATAAAGTATTTAATCCAGTGAATTTGGTGTTTTTGCTTTTGTCAATACAATCTATTAGACTGACTACATTCTGTCATACTTTTGTAAAACAATTAATGACTGATTTCATTATTTTAATCACATTTAATATCCCAGAATTCAATACATCACTTACTCACAAAGAACAATCAGCCATTTTGGTAGAATGTGAATGATCAATCATCATATTTTCAAAGTATTTTAAAATACAATTTGCATGGCCTACATTCCAGAAACAGTCATGAACTGTGATGACAATTATGTCAACAAACCGGAAATATAAAAATGTTTGGGGAATACCATCGTTTAAAATAGATTTCACAGGCAGAATGACCAGGTAAAAATGACATTAGTAAAAAGGTGCTTTTTTACTTGCATGGAATTTGTTCAATTCAATCTTACTTGTTTTAATCGCATTTTATAATCTTCAATTTTTAAAACACTGCTTCGGCGTCTATATACGTTATAAATATACGGAATGACGTCATTGGCCTCGTGCTGCGCGAGAATAGTAAATCAAAACAAATGACCGACTTTATTGCATGACCGAGCAGATGTCACGACACGATATTGTTTTCATATTTGGAATTTGGGTAGTGCAAGGATGTATATCCTCGATGATCGTAAGTTCGTTACCCTAAGCTGTTTAGCAAGGAAAAGTTTTGCATACTCATACCAGAAATTAATTTGACTGTTTGTTAACATTCTCTGGATATTTGCAAATATTTTTATACCCTTAATTTTTAAATAACTCGGAAAAGAATAGGACCAGCATCAATATCCGTAACGTGACCTATTTCCGAAATGAAAGCGGCCATGCTTGTAAGTTCGTGACCCTGATGTACCGCCTCATTATGCACACATGCCCAAACAATCTGACAATAGATGAGGCCATGCATATTGTATTTTTATTTTCGGTAATTGCTTATATTACAGTACGATGAAAACAACAATGATTATAATATTAGGAAAGAAATAAAATTGCACTTACATTTTTTGTACTTGCATAAATAAGAATGGCCATTGTGAAGAACCACAGACCATAGGCAAGTATACTGGTACGGCTGTGAGTTGTAAATAAAAGACAAAGATAACATTTTTGTATGATAATTTAGTAAGTCTAAGGGATATCAACAGAAATTTTTATATAATGGCCTTAAATATATTTTTTTATAATTTTTACTTGTTATTTCATTGAAAAATCACTCATGAAAATAACATTTTATAGAGCTAAGAAACATATCGACAAAAAAAAGCAAAAAAAGTAATTCCTTTGGCCATACAAAGAAAAATGTCGTCATGTGACCTTCAAGCAGATGGTGACTCATCATTTGGAATGTCAACAGAGCGACTGAAGGGATTTCCCAAGAAATTCTTCGAACACCTAGTTAAGAAAGAAAAAGTAATAATGAAATCAGCCATTTTTCACCAAATTTAAAAAAAAGCTGCAATAACTTACCTGTTTCTGTTCCATTTTCATCCAAAAGTGGCATATACTTTGGGAAACATCAGCGTTACTTGCACGTTGCAGAAAGTAAATATTTATTCATGATGTCACGAGTTAAAGGGAAAATACCGAATGTCACGAACTTACAATCATAACGAACTTAGAAGCATCGACGATATATATACATCCTTGGGTAGTGTGAATATTCATTACCATTGGTTTAGCTTTTATTAATGCTTCCTCTGTCCAAAGAAGACTGTAAAGTTATTTTAAAGATATAGAATGAAGAGGGTCGAATATGACATAATTGGCAGAATATTCAGTTGCAGTCATCTGTCAAAAGTATTCTTCTTCTTTGAAATATCTTCTGCCAGTATACTATAGGCACACCTCCAAGGTATAGAGTATTGGGAAATGTAAAAAAAAATCCCTATATTATCAACCAAAACCATATTTTACACCAAAACATTCGGAATTGTCTATATTTTGATTGTTTATTAATACCACAGGAATCGGAAATTTTATCAATATGAAGAGAAATACATAATATGGGTAGTGAAACGAACAGGAATGCAACACCGTTTTGGAGAAATCGGCTCTGGCTCTTTAAACCTTCGAAAAATTAATAAAAATTGTCAACACTCTAACCAAATAACATTTACTTGCAATTATATGTCATTGTTCTCTTCTCTAATCCTATCATTACCCAATTTTATCGTCTCAGTTGACAGTTCCACTTTACCGAGAAGCCATTGTGTGACGTCACATTCTCTCCCTTTATTGTTACGAAAATTTAGCATTGAAAATAGTTAACGGTAATTATAGGTATCGTTGACCCCCTCAGTTGATGAAAATAAATAAATATGCCACAAAACTGAAACATTTTAATTTTTTGATGTCTTAAACAGTATATACTTTTTGGTTTTATCGAGTTTGTTCCGTAGTCAATGTGACGTCACACAATGGCTTCTCGGTAAAGTGGAACTGTCAACTGAGACGATAAAATTGGGTAATGATAGGATTAGAGAAGAGAACAATGACATATTGCAGGAAAATGTTATTTGGTTAGAGTGTTGACAATTTTTATTAATTTTTTGGAGGTTTAAAGAGCCAGAGCCGATTTCTCCAAAACGGCATTGCATTCCTGTTCGTTTCACTCACTATGTTCGTGAAACTTCACAACCCATATGACGTATTTCTCATCATATTGATAAAATTTCCGATTCCTGTGATTAATACTCATTATGTTGTTATGAGTGATTTTTATTTGTACAAAATTTAAACACAACAAATAAAATTTGGCTTTGATTTTCCTATATATTTCAAGTAAAAATAAATCCTAAAAATTAATAATCATGGAAAAATTATGTACAAATTAAAACCACTCATATAGGAATGTTCGCCAGTCTCATTAGTGATGTCATATTCACTAATTTGCATGTCATTAAACAAATAATTGGTTGGCAGTAAAACAATAAAGTAATTGACAGGAAAGTAACCAATTTTTTAACTTTTATAACTTTTTTATTTCCAAACCAATTTTGGTTCTGTTAATTGTTTTAGAGACTTAAGAAAATTCATATTTGTTCTGTCAGTTTACATTTTTTTATTTTGATATGATAAATTCATAATTCTAATATGAAATAATGCATTTTTACGCTTCAAAACTAAATATTAACAAGATTTAATTTCCAATCTTTTTATTCTGAATATTTTTATCAAACCTTCGATGTGAATTAATTATTGCTATATAATTTTCATTTCTGAAAGAATTATTAAATTATCGTAAATAACAAAATAATAATGACAATTTAAAGTTGAGCCTTCATTGAAAGACAAGCGAAATTTTTGATTTCCTGCCAACCACACAGGTAAATTCTCAAGCCTGTGTGACATCACAGCGAACATCCCTATAAACATAATGAGCAAATAAACAAACAAAATATAGACAATTCCAAATGTTTTGGTGTAAAATTTGTTAAAATCTATCCAGAAATGACTTCACAATATTTTTTTGAAAAAATATGGTTTTGGTTGATTATATAGGGATTTTTTTTACGTTTCCCAATACTTTTGACAGATGACTGTAGTTGAAGGTGGCCTCATATAATATAGGGTAGTTTCTGCATATGTCGGACACCTTTTTTCATTATACGACAGTCGACAGTCAGACTCAGAGTCACTGACGATGGTAAATATGAGAGAACGTTCGGAAATCCTTTACTGGAACTTAGATAGTAGGAAAAACACCAAAAATTCTTTCGAAACTTCTTTTGAGTGTTCATTTAAGCCTTTAAAACACATTTGTGAATTTCGCCCCTGAAACACACACATTCGCCGTTTACACTGATGCTTCAAAATATACAACAATAAAACGAATATAACATATCTTCATTTATATTAAGTTGCCACATATTTTCAATCGAACACAGGGGCCCGGGTGGCTCAATGAGCTAGGTCGTTGGATCTAACAACTCATACAAGCCAGGGATCGAATTTACCTTTTTTTTCCACTAGCAAAAATAGCCAGTACAAATTTTTTCCACTAACTAAATTAAAATACTACTAGCTAATATTTTTAAATCAAAATTCAATGATTATTGGACATTATAACATTGATTAGGCAAGTCTGGCAAAAATATATTAGAATTTAGGCAAGAAATTAGCTCTCAAAAGAGCATTATAAATTAAATATTTCCATCCTAATATTTTTTACTTCATGTTAAATTTTGAGCCTGTTTTTTTTAAATTTTCCCATATTAAAATGAAATGGTTGTTGTTCCCTTATTTATTTAAAGGACAATTCACTGGTTTTTAAATTTTTATTTGCTTCAGCTGCACAAATTCACATTTTAGTTGATCCCAAGATAATTTATTTTTAGATCATCAATGTACTTCCTGCTTAAAACTTCAAAAAAAATATTCCAACAAAAATTAATGACATTGAGACATTTATATTTATTATAATATGCAAATCGTCTGGTTATATGTTTATGTATCCAATCAGTATTTACAGAAAGATCAACCCGGGTGTCAAATTGTAAAATGTTTGTAAAACCTTTTCCCATTTTTTTAACAGTTTTCACAGACACCGTAACACTTGCACATTTATTGTTATTATTGGAGTCTATTGTTTGTAATGTTATCATTTGTGTAACCTTTTCTGTTGTTTGCACTGAAGAAATCGGTAATTTGGTGCATGGTTTCACTTTGACACATGCATAATTAATGGAGGTCATGAAAGCGTACTGCAGTTGAATGTCATAGGCACGCTTTAACTGCATGGATAAAACATTAAAGCATCTATTAGACGTAAATTTAACAGTCACAGTCACTTAAATGTTTTTGACAAAGTTCTACGATATTATACACAAAACTGAAAGTAGGAAAATTTAGCACACTCGCAATTTTTTTCGAGTTCTATTTGGCTTTTACTCGGTAAATTTAATTGTTACTGGCATTTAGCGAGTATTTCCCATTAAATTTGATCTTTGCAAGCCTATCACCAATACGGTGTGGGTGTACTCGACTCACAGACGTAAGTGATAAAGTTTACCAGTTGCTTTCCCATGGTCGGTGGTTCTCTCCGGGTACTCCGGCTTCCTCCACCACTAAAATTGGTTGCCATGATATAGCTGAAATATTGCTGAAAGTGGCGTTAAAACACAAAAAAATCTAAATCTATTCAATCGAACATTAAACATTAGTTTAAATCTATTTCATATTTGTTTTATTCAATAATGAATCGATGAGGATAAAACAACCAAGACTGGTCAAACTTTATTGGATACTCTGTTGTCTAGTATATATTTCATTTTGTAGTATAATTTTACTGAAACAGTAAGCAAAATGTAAACTAACGGACCACCTTTTTTTCGTAGCTTTCAATGTCCAATTAGTTGGCGCATGTGGTTTGAAAATAGCTCTAGACATATAGAAGGGAAAGATTTTATTTGAAACACTATGAAACTACTAGCGTAATGTCTTGTGAACAATCACAGAGATCCTTGTAGTATCAGATTTTGATGAGTCCCACTGCGTTATTTTTTGTAAACAAAATGGTGAGTCCCAAACACAAATGATGAGTCGAGGACTAGCCGAGACGAGTTGTAAATATCTTTGCACTCTTAGTTATGATATAGCAAATTATTATGATCCTTCATTAAAATATAGTCAATACTCAACAAGTGGCGTCATCTGTCTTAATTATTTATCAAAATTTAGATTGCTCTATCTACAGTAAAGAAATACAAATTGCCAAGTTAACAACACTAACAGAAAACAGCTTACACAAACATACATGTATTACAGATTGCATTCTACACAGATATTTATATTGTTTACAAGTGTTGCTGTAAAACTTAGTGCACCAACTCATTTTCTAGCACACCAGACTTGACAGTAAAAAAAATTCACCCCTGTGCTCTGTCCTGGTCATACTGTCATAAACCTTTACAATCGGCCTACCAAAATAGTCAAATCAGGACACGTTATAATACATTGAAAACAACTTGTTCTGATTTGCTGTTTTTTAATGCATTAATTATACTAAAAAAAGTTTTATAACCGTAACAGCAGAAGGGAAGGTTTCTTTGGCAGTCTCATCAACAGGAAAACTAATCAAAAATCACAGATACATTGTTACTGTTAGATTGATATTTTATTTTTACTTTGAATGATGTTTTAGCTTATATGAGAGAAAACAAAAGGCAAATTCTAACAAGAGAAAAAACAATGAAGATGACCCTGGTCCAAGTAAGAAGAGGACAACAGTTGGAAAAAAGAAACAAGAGGCAGAAAGTGATGATGATATGAATTTAACACAGAATGCTGATTTTGAAATTCAAACAGTAATATAATTATCTGTGAAATAATTGTGTATAATTGATTTGATGGTACTTGATGCATGTTGACAAGTGGTCTGAAATGCTAAAATTTTATACCAACTTTAATTATGAAGTTGTAAAATGTATTTGGCCAGTTATCCATTCTTAATCATTTCTATGAATTTTTCACCAACACGAGTGTACATTATATATTTAAATGTTTCATCAGCTCAAAGCTTTTCAGATTATGTAAAGAAGGTTATTATGCATGCTACATTTTGTATGATCTAATTAATTGCAAACTAGATTTCACCCAATACATTTTGTACACAAGCATCAGAATCCACACCTATAATAAGAATATTTTATTTTAGTTATTCTATGCTCTCTGAATATATATCCTATCGTTGATTTGTTTTGTGAGAATGTATTTCTCAGAGCAATATTGCATTGAAGGCTTCAGATATAAGATGCGATAAGGCAAAAAAAAAAAAGATGTGTGTTTACGGTCACATGTCAAAAAAATCTAGGGTCGGTCGGCATTACTTTTTTTTTTTTCCTATCGGCAAAACCAGAAATAGTCGTTCCAGAATCCGATTCCGGTATTTCATTTTCAAAATTTTCGGTAAGCGATCATTTGTTGAAGCTGTTTGATGACGAGTTAATAAGTTTTTCTACCTTCTTTGCTCTCAATTTCGACAAAAAGCTAACGGTTGAATAGATAAAACATTGCTGCTGATTAAACAACAAAAATGGTTATCGGAATTCTGTGTAAAAATTGATAGGGTCGCTAGCAAAAATTAGGGTAGAATAATTACCGGAAAAAAAGGTTAGGGTCGGTGGCTGAAAAATAGGGTCGGTCGGGTGACCGTAAACACACATATATTTTTTTTGGCCTAAGAAGTCTATTTCGAGCAAATCATAGTATGTTTATCGAGGATTTGGTAAAGTAACATCACTACAACATCACATTAGAAAACTGTGATATTATGTTGATATCTCGCTAGTTACTTGAATTTATCGCTTGTATAGATTAAAGGAACATTGATAATAACTAATTAAATACTATAACACTGACACTAGACTTCACAAGCAGTTAAAAAAAACTTTCAAAAATAAGGAAAAACAACAATATGTGAAACTTGAACTCTGATATATACTAGATTGTAATTATAATATCTGTAGTGTATTATTAGTTACACACCCCGTATATAACGTATTAGGTCACTAACACACTGTAACAAATATATCTTACCGACTACCCTTTGGATTTGAAGTTCTGAGTTTTTTCTTACTTTATTGAGTCTATACTCAAGAATTCATAAAATAATTGAAAAATACAAACTTTCGATATTTTATATCACAGAAAAATATCACATAATGTTCAGCAAGAACAGTCAAAATTTTCACAAAAACAATAAACTGTTTTCAAAACCCTGGAACGAATGTTTAAAGAACACAAGTAATTTCCCAAAATACATCTTGAAAGTCAACTATTACTTATTAATGGTAATTTACTAACCCTGTATGAAATTTACTAACCCTGTATGAAATTTACTAGCCCTGTATGAAATTTACTAACCCTGTATGAAAAACATACAAGAGGCTCAGACGCCCTGTATGAGTTATACAGGGCGTCCACGTGTTCACGCTAATCCAATCATTTTCTTACATTTATGTAGGAGGTAAGATATTAAATATGATTTGATTGATTTTTGGTGTTTTAATGCCACTTTCAACAATATTTCAGCTATATCATGGCGACCAGTTTTAGTGGTGGAGGAAGCCGGAGAGAACCACCGACCATGGGCAAGTAACTGGTAAACTTTATCACTTGCAGCTGCTAGTCGAGTGCACCCTTTTTTGTAATTTACAAAGCCGGGCGCGAACCCACGCCGTATTGGTGATAGGCTTGTATGAGTTGTTAGATTTTACGACCTAACTCATTGACCCACCCGGGCCCCTGTGTATTAAATAAAATAATGAACACATTTTTTGGAGACCAAGACGTTCACATTAAACCAACCAATGATTATTTCAGAAAAATAGCTTGCAAATAAAAACACTGGCCAGTCAATACAGTAATTATCAATTTATACGTTTCTATATAGAAAGAAGCAGATATTGGCATTATAGAGAGAGTAGTGATGAAGAACTTCATGTGTCACTCTAGACTAGATGTCAGACTTGGTCCACATGTCAACTTTGTTGTCGGCAGAAACGGAAGTAAGTTCATTCATTTAGGGTTAGGGTTATGGTGTTTAACGTCATTTTTTAAAATATTTCAGTTAAATCGTGGCGGTCAGTTTTATGGGCAGAGGAAACCGGAGAAAACCACAGACCTACCGCATGTCACTGACAAACTTTATCACATAAAGCTTTATCGAGTACACCTCGCCATGAGTGGGATTCGAACTCACAACTGCAGTGGTGATTGGCACTGATTGCCTAGGTAGTTGTGAATCCAGTAACCATATGATCACACCATGACGGCTCCGGTTCATTTAGGATGCCTGAAACTGAATTATTACACATCTTTGTTTAATTACTGTGAAATGTTTGAATAACAATTCCAGTTACAGTATACATCAAATAAATACAGTCGTCAAACCTGCTTTAGTGACCACCTCTATTAAGTTACAGTCAAACCTGCTTTAGTGACCACCTGTATTAAGTTACAGTCAAACCTGCTTTAGTGACCACCTCTATTAAGTTACAGTCAAACCTGCTTTAGTGACCACCTCTATTAAGCAATAACTTGTATTATGTGACCTTAATTTTTATTTACCTTATAGTGCATTTGATATCAATTAAATCTGTATTAAGCGACCACCTGTCTTATTTGACCATAATTCAATGTTCCTTTGGAAGGTCACATAAAACAGAGTTGAGCGGTTCCTAGAACAAATCATCTAATTGATTAATATACATACTGTAAGCAAATTATTATATAACAATCACTAAGGAAACTTTGAATTGTAAACTGCCATTTTGTTTTATTTGTTTTTTTCCAGGTGGCAAAAGTGCAATAGTAACAGCCCTTGTTGTTGGTTTAGGAGGCAAAGCATCAGTTACTAGTCGAGGGAGTACATTCAAAAGCTTCATCAAATCTGGAAAGCAGTATGTATACACCATAACCCTTTTTAATTCCATATTTCGTATGACTACAAACATTTTGCTGTTGTATTGTGTTATGGGTCTGTCATCGTTGTAGTCATCATTCGTCTGTAGACATAATGATTTCAAAGGGTGCTGTCATGGTTGTGATCGTATGGTAATTGGATTTACAACTACCTCTTCAATCAGTCCCTATCACCAATGACTTTAGTTCTAGTTGACCGATCCTGATGAATTTTTCACACAAAGATCCTTTGTACAGAATAAAGATTGGTATGGGGTATTGTAGTCCTACCAATATCCAAACAAGCGATCCTAAGGTTCAGAAATGGGGTTTTCTGTTTTTTGTACACAGAGAGTTTATTGTTCATCTGATTTAAATTTTATTACAATTTTTGTCATAATTGGGGCCAAAAATGGGGGAATTTCAAAATTTTAACTTTTTTTATTTTGCATCCTATTTTAATGTAGTGTTTTTTTTTTGTTTTTTTTTAGCAAAATGATAAATTGAATGAGTTAATAAATGGGTCATAAAAGATTTTGCAATAAAATTTTTAAAAGGCTGAAATATCACATATTTGGAAGGTCTATAGAATTGTTATTTTTCATCCATTTCCATTGCAGATTTGTTTCTTTGAATTTATTGTGCTGAGGACTTGTTGTAGTAAGCAGACAGAGTTTCACTATCTCTTACGGTTTACGAGATAAACTCGTCCGAAAATTTTAAAATTTGAACTTTTAGGTTTTTTTTTATTTTCATCCAATTTTAATCCACTTTTTTTGCAAATTAATCATGTTTATGGGTTGTAGATGGCTATAAATTTTGCTATTTATAAAGAAAAAGAGGTCTAAGAATAAGACCTCCACAATAAAAATATTGCCAGTATTTATATAAAAGCTAAATAATCCCAATGTAGTAGTGTTTATATTGAGTTTTATTTAATACAATTGCTTTGTTTTTGTAGAACAGCAGAACTAGAAATCCACCTTCGGAATAGGGGACCTGATGCTTACAAACCTGCTGAATATGGGAACACTATTATTGTAGAACGAAAATTGACTAAAGATGGAGGAAGCCATTACAGATTGAAATCTAAAGAAGGTAGGCATTTCTTGTACATGTGATGCAAAGCAGTGTAATATATCGGGGTTGGTTAACTTTCTTTTATGTGTGAAAGCTTAGATTTTTATTACAAATTGGATTCATCAGTAAATTATGTCCAAGTATTTTATTTAATTTTGATAGAAGAAATTATTTTAGTCTGATAATCAACAATAATTATCAGTAGTATTTCGAAATAAGTAGAAATCTTTTTATCTTAAGTATAAATTCATTTTAACATGATCGATAAAATTGGAAGTTGTTTAGCGCTAAATTTTGAACTGGGACAAGCATTACTTCAGATCAATTTTTCATAGTTTTGCATCATGACACAATGTCTAATGATTATACCTGGTATATGGGGGAATTCAGGTACTTATATTTCTCATAATATTGAGATTCAGCCAATATTGACTGAGAAATTGACAGATTTCCATTGTTTACATTCTTACAAACTTCATTTTGGCAACAAAATATTCACCGGCGATCGTACTTCCGGTTTATAGTTCCTCTTCATTTTGTCATTTTTTTTAATTTTTTTTATTTATGTGCATTTGCTAAGAACTATGTTTTGATGCGGATTAATTTACTGACGTCACATCCTTGACAAAAAGATGAAGCGTATTTTTGTCAGTTCACGTCATAAAGTTTAAGAACCCGGGAAAATTTGAATATAAGATTCTTTATTAAATATTATCTGTTTTCCACCTTGGCTGACAAGGGAAATATGAATTATTTCGATGTATTAGGGGGAAACAGTTAGTTGTCAGCCAAGTATGAATTTGTCAGGCACCTGTCAGCCAGAATGACAAGTGCTGATTGGTCAGAGAAGGGATATAAATACGGTGCAAATTCAGAAGATGGCAGATCGCATCCCAGTCTTGGTACTGGACACATCAAGAGCCAAAAGTAGATAAGATAGCTAAATACCAATTATAACAACAAGAGACATCTTTATAAGTTTAGGTACATCTACAAGTAAATTTATAAGGAAACGAACCAATAATGGAAACAATATATATTTTTAAAGAATAATTAAGAATATCGTTTCAAACTTATTCTGCAACAATCAAGATGGCGATTGTTTACAATTACTTCTGTTTCGGACTTTTTATTAAAGATCATAGAGTCATTACTGTTAAAGAATACAACATTACGAAGAGCTTTTAAAGATTTATATGGAATAGTAAAATATATTTTTATGTCATACGATGCGATCTCCCACCACACTGATGCCCCGATTTGCTTACTAGTATTTGGAATTTTTGGATAATCATTTGGAACACAACTATTAATCAAGTTTTACAACGGAAGGCCAACATCCTACTTGTTTATTTCGTTATTATTATTGTTATTATATAAGCTTATGCTGTAGAAATTTAATATTACTGATGAACATCAACAGAAATGAATACAACATTTTACTGACAATATTTGTAGTCTTTATCGCCTTTACATGTATTTAAATGGACAACAAAGCACTCGACCGTCTATGAAATAGGTTCAGCTCAGATTTAAAAGATTTCATTCCCAACCTGAAGTTATTATACCCACTGGACTGAAAAGAAGATGTGGTTGATATAATGTTTTTACAGATTTCTTTTATCTATTACGATTTCTGAGATAAACTTGTCCAATAGGAACAAAGAAGTGCCAAAATATTCTGATCCTATCCATTGTCCAATATCAGTGCCAGCTTTTTTTTTTATTTGGCATATTGTAGCCTTACCTGTTTTAAAACAAGAGGCCCTAAGGTACAAAAATGGATGTTTCTCTTTGTACACAGAGAATTTATTTTTCATCTGATTTTGATGGTTTTTAGCTCACTTTGCTGTAAGGCCATGTGAGTTTTTACCATCACTTTGCATACATCGTCAGTTAACCTTTTGCATTTTAATCTTCTCCTGTAAAACTGCTTGGCCAAATGAACCGTAACTTGGGAGGAAGCATCTATGTAGGGTCCTTTATAAAGCAGGGCTCACCAAACCAGGCGACTTGGGCGACAAAGTCGCCTTCACGGTTCTGAAGTCACTCCAACTCGGCCCAAAAGCGAAATTTCAGTCGCCCTGTTATTTTGAGACGTCGCCTATAAATTTTCAATAATCATACTTTTTCTTCAATATTCACGTAAAAGAAGCTCCCATGTTCCTGAAATATGACCTATACAGGGCTTGATGTTCAATATTTTATTCCAAACTCGTTAATTGCATCCTTTTTAAGATCGTTGTGAACCACAGTTTCGTTTTGTGAAAGGTAGGGGAACATGCGGTAGTGGGGAAAGAAGCGTTAAAATCGGGATCGATTTTCGGAAGTCTCCCAGATTTCCTCTCACTTCACTCTTAAATCAACTGAGAGAGAAGTCAAGTCGCCCTGTTTTTACTATGTGTGGTGAGCCCTGATAAAGATTGCTCATTTTGTTCTGATCCGTGAACACGCATGGCCACCATAGGCAATTCTTGTTTCTGGTTGGTCAATTTCTAAAAGTCTTCTCCTCTGATATCGCTTGACCAAATTAACCACAATTGGTAGGAAGCATCTATGGAAGGTCCTCTATAAAGATTGCAAATTTCATATGATCCGTTAACAAACATGGCCGCCATTGGTAATTCTTGTTTCTGGTTGGTCAATTTCTAAAAAAAAATCTTGTCAGAAAGACAGTAGGTAAGCAAATGACTGTTTCCAGCATTTTGCTGTGTCCAACACATTATTGTGTCAAGCAAAATACTATGTCAACACTTGCTTTTAATATACACTTGTTCAACTTGCCCTTGTCTATATGCTGTGCATAGCCCTTTGTTTTATATCTATTCATTATAACTTACATAATTTTTATTTACATAAAAAATATATTTGCAGGAAAACTAATTTCATCAAAGAGAGAAGATCTGAACTGTATCTTGGATCAGTTTAATATCCAAGTAGACAATCCTGTTGCAATACTAAATCAGGACACAAGTCGGCATTTTCTCAATTCAAAGAGTCCCCATGATAAATATAAGGTATGGTTAAATTAAATTTTGATAAGGTAAGTCTACGTAATTTTGTCTCAAACTAAAAAAATATTGCAAGTTAAAAAAAACATGGTGGAATCACTTTGTCAGTTCCCTAATGTTGTAACATTTTAGTTATTTACTCACATCATGATCTTGTAAAAGTCATTACAAAATTGAGAAAGAATTTATGGGTGTGTCAGAAGGCAACCATTTGCCCAACCTGCCAATTTTTCTGGATGATAGTGCATACACAAGTCATCGTTAGTGGTTCATCAAAACAGTCGTAAAATTACAAATAGAGTAAATTACAGAAGTTCATGATTATAATCTAGACACCATGGAAACAGAACAATAGAAGAAATACATTGTAATTATTTGAATTACATTTAGAACAGGCCAGCTGTAAAACAAGCTAGAAATTTAAAAATAGTAACATGCCCTTTCGATTTTCTCTATCTTTGAAGTAATAATAAACAACCTTTTTTCATAAAGGAGGGGGGTAGGGTTATGATGTTTAATGCCACTTTCAACAATATTTCAGTTATATCATGGAGGTTTTTCATAAAGAATTGGTCACATTTGAAAATATGACATTTGCCAAGATAATGCTTATAAACATTCATGCTTCTTCTTCAGTCATCCCTCCATTTATTATATTTCAGTAATACGACAAATATCTAGTGATAGTCCTCTTTTTTTTGGCAAAGTTACAAAAAGGGTTATAGTATTGTAAAATGATGCATGGGCTGATTGGCAGGGTGGGCTAAATTGTAGCTACCTTCTTTAATCAACTCCTAGTGCAATTTACAACCATATTACAGACATGTACACCATTGTTAGGACCTTATTGAAGATATGCATGTGACTTTCTAACTCACGTCTGTAAATATTTTGTATTTTGAAAATGGCTTGACCAGTTTAAAACTAACTTGTGGGATTGCTCATTGGATGATCTTCTACAGTTTATGTTTTTGGGTTCCAATCAGAAATCATGTTGATAATATCATATGATTTAGGATATCAACTGGCTAAATGTTACCCTTGTCCACCATTGTCTTTCCATCCATCCCATTTGATGTCCATGCTTTAACTTTAAGTTTCTGTTAACCAAATGTTTTTCACCATATAGGATATAGGATATCTACCAGGAATGGCAACAATAATATCGTCTATTGTAGAATATATACTGGCAATGTCTAAACAATGTTCTTTACTTACAGTTCTTTCTGAAAGCCACCCAACTTGAACAAATGAAAGCTGATTATCAAATGGCTAACGAACACAAAGCAGCGACCAAAAACATTATAGAAAGGAAAGAACAGGTATAATAGGCAATGTTATCCTGCACTGGTTCTATTTGACTAGGCAAGTTACATTGACTCGATCAATTTTTGTATATATGTCACTGACCAAAATATAGCTTTTCTGGTACCTGAATCCTGTTGAGCAACAGAAAGAAACGGTAACAGTATAATCGCTGATGTCACAGATGACACATTTGAAAATGTTCAGGACAACCCTTGTTTCAACTATTTTCAGACAATTTGGCAATTGTTGTGGATCTTTTGATATTGCAGGAAAAACACAATATACGTACATTGTCGTTAAATATCAAATTAATTTGCACTTGCTGCAAAACAGGGTAGAAAAGCTTTCCATAGCCTCGCTTTTCTACCTGTTTCTAAAGCTTGTGCAAGTAAATTTTATATTTTCCTACAATGTACATATATTGTATATTTATATACAGATAATGTAAAACAGGATGTTTGCTTGCTGTCTTTATTGTGTGATAGTCTGTCAATGGTGTGATTGTAGGTAAGACAATTGTCTATGAATAAGTTTTTTTCCTGAATGAGTATCACTAATTATCATAAAAAAGATCATGATTTTACAAATATGTTAGAATCAAATGAATATGTAGTAAATGGTAAATGGTGAACAATCTGATGTTTTTGAAAGAGAAAAAAATATGGATAAGAATGTGATATTCATCTTGACTGTCTCGGTGAATATCAGTTTCTTGAGCTTATAGATTGTTATATCAACTTCACCATAAGTCATTAATTGAATATGATTGGGTTAAGGAACAAGACAAGACTTGGAATAAAATTGAGAGTACTAAAGTGTTTTTTTTAGCTCACCTGGCCATAGGCCATGTGAGCTTTTGTCATGGGTAAGTGTCCGTCGTCATCCATTAGCTTTTCACATTTAAATCTTCTTCTCTGAAACCACTGAATGGATTTGAACCGAACTTGCCAGATATGTTCATTGGGTGGTCCTCTACCAGATTTATGTTTTTGGTGCTGATTTGAAATTCAACATGGCTGCCAGGGGCCATAATGTGTTCTCATTGGCTGAAATTTTAAAAATCTTCTTGTCAGAAACCACCAATGTTTAAAAGTCTTCTCCTCTGAAACCAGTAAGTCAATTTAAAGCAAACATGACATGAATGGTCCTTAAGTGGTCAACTTTCAAAATTATATCCAGTGACCCAGACCTCCATCCAAGATGGCAGCCATCAGCAGACATTGTTTTAACATAGGACCCTATGGGAAATATGTTTAAAAATATTCTCCTCTGAAACCAGTGAGCCAATTTAAAGCAAACATGGATGGTCCTTCAGTGGACAATTTTCAAAATTGTGTCCGGTGACCCTGACCTCCATCCAAGATTGACGCCTTCGGCGGACATAGTTTTAACATAGGACCCTATGGGAAAAAATGTTTTAAAATCTTCTCCTCTGAAACCAGTAAGCCAATATAGCAAACATGTCATCGATGGTCCTTCAGTGGTCAACTTCCAAAATTGTGTTCAGTGACCCCGATCTTGGTTCAAAATGGCCACCATCAGCGGACATAGTTTTAACATAGGACTCTATGGGAAAATTGTTTAAAAATCTTCTCCTCTGAAACAAGTCAGCCAATTTAAAGCAAACATGGCATCGATAGTCCTTAGGTAGTATACTTTCAAAATTATGACCGGTGACCATGACCTCCATTCAAGATGGCTGCCATGCACAGACATAGTTTTAACATAGAACCCTATGGGATTTGAATAGTAACTTAGATGTATTCGGCATGCAGACATTCTTAAGAGGACTTATTTATGTCAGGTGAGCAATACAGGCTCACCTGAGCCTCTAGTTTTATATGTCTGAAAAATGATAAATTGGTTTAAAACTGAACATAAATATGAAATGATCATATCACATTTTATTCAAGTACAAATCTGCATATTCTTTAAGATGCTTCCAAAATTAGAAAAAGAAGTTTTAGAATGGGAACAGAAATACAAATCACTGACGGCCATTGATGATTTAAAAAAGAAAATAGACAAATTGAAGGAAGAAATGGCTTGGGCATTTGTTATAGACAAAGAAAAGGTATACATTTTCCTACTTAAATTATTGAATTATTAGCTAATACAGTCAAACCTCCCAATGAGGTCACCTTTGTTAAGCAGTCACCTTTTTCTTGTCCTGTTATAGAAAAGTTCATATGAATTTAACCTCTTTTAAGAGGTCACCTGTCTTAAAAGACCACTTTTTTCCCCCCAAAGGTGGCCTCCTAATACAGGTTTGACTGTATATGAATTTTGTTATTATCATTCACTTTAATGATGATTAACAAAGCGTTAGAGAAAACCGAAGAGGCAATCAAGAATGGACAATTCAGAGAAACTGGCAACATTGGGCACAACTTTCAACAGTATTTTATTGTGGCAGACAGTTTTATTGATAAAGTCACCTGGAGAAAACCACAGACTATGTCGTGTTATTGTAAACATTTATCATTTTGAGTTGGTTGTATCAGGATCACGTTGACACAGAAAGAAATCCAACTCATGACTTAATCGATGAAATGTGTTGATTGCATAGGTAGCAGTAAATCCAACTACCACACGACGACAACAATCTTGACTTTGAATTATAGTAGCATTTCTTTAAAAAGAATCTGTTGTCACTGGAGCAAAAGTTCACATAACTACAAAATAAAAAAATTCAGAAAACTTCATATTTGAACATTTTACTGGTAATCTCTATTTACACAAATCTATTGAATTTTTCTGATAAAGGCTAGAATTTAGTAGAAATGCTTTACATTTATTTATTGAGAAAAAAAAAAGTTAAAATTCAATGTACCTGTATTAATATTTCTGTTGTGTCGTGGTGGTCATTTTTATTGATGGAGTAAATCAAGTGTACCCAAGAAGACCACCAACCTGCTACATGTCATTGACAAACTTTATCACATAATGTTGTATCAAGCACACTTTGCTGTGGACTGGAGTCGCACTCACAAACCTTAGTGGTGATATGATGTGTTTACTTAGGCTGATGTAAAGCTCCAGTAACTTGCGATTTCTTCCACAGAGGCTCCTTGAAATATAGATTAGAAAGTGACATGGGTGGTGGGGTGGTTAAGTTCTTTTACTTCTCCCTATGAGCCTATCAGTGATATGGGTTCATGCCTTGATACCCTACTCAAGTGTTAATGTTTCCACACACCTACCCAAGGCCTGGGTTTCACTTGTCTGTTTGTCAAAGCTTTTCTGGCATTTTCTCCCATAAAAAGTCTGGTAGTCATGATGTAGCTGAAAAGTTGTTGCCAATGACAATTAAAACCTGTAACCATAACAACCCTTTAATTGTTACCTTCATGTATACATAATGGAAATATAACATACACACCTGCATGTACGAAGGAGATAATTGTTTTATATGCTTATATATCAGAACAAACAATTTGTTCTTGTACTTGTGTAAGTGGGTGATTGTTATTACACACCAACTCAGCAGTTTTTCAGCTATATCAAGTTTGTTACACACCAACTCAGCAGTTTTTCAGCTATATCAAGTTAATTTTCAATGAAATGATGATGAGGTCAGCTTTGAAGTAGACCAACATGTTTATTTGGATTTTTATGGTGCTAGCTCACAGAAACAACAGTTTGCGGATAGACATGCTGCTCCACTCGGACACATTATCCTCATTCCGAGCCAACCAGTCTCTGCTCTTTCTCCTTAATGCTGCATGATTAGCGGAGAAGCAACAAATACCAATTTTATTGTCTTTGGTTTTACCCGATCTGGCTCGAACCACCACCGATGTGGTTCTCTTATATTTGAATGAACTTGAATATCAATATAAACGTTACAGAAAAAAGAAGTGGTAGTCAACAATGGACAATACAGAGATACAGGCAACATTGGGCACAAGACATTGAACCAATATAATGTTTTTATTCAAACGTTTCCATATTTTGTTTTCTTCCATATATTTTATGTTTCATCAGTTTCAGAAATATAATTTTATTTGCTTACAATGTAGGGTGTCAAGTCCCTATACAATCCTATAATTTCCTTTAAATTTGGAGATTCCTATATTTTCCCTATTATTCTTTAAAACCCCTATAAAACCCTATATATATATATACAATGTATATAAAAAAAATGATTGAAAAACATGTAAAATAATATAAAACAACTGCATGAATCATAAAATTTTCCATTTTATACAGGAATATGTAGATCATATGTTCAGTTGTCAAATCACACATTTTATTTTCCAATTTATCTATCATATTAGGGTTTTACATGATTGAGTTTGTTTTATATCCTACATTGTTCTTTGTATGTTGTATATTATATTTCCAGAGTTAAAGAATGGACTTTCAACACAAATTATATACTAGAAACCCTATATATTCATATATATTTCTTCCAAAATCCCTATCTTTACCCTATAAATTAAACCAAAAATTTCTATAATCCTATATTTTTTAGACCAATAGTGGCTTGACACCCTGACAATGTTATAGAGTGAGAACTACATTTACCAAGAGGCTATATAGTTGTATTATACATATTTTAGGGTTTACAGCCTATAGTTAAAGATTATCATGTAGAAGCAGCTAGAATGCCAAAGTTTGAGCAGAAAGTTGAAGAGGCTAAGGTAACATTATACAAATAGTTCATGGTACTGTGAGGGCCATATGGCAATTAATGGACTGGTCTGTCACCCACAAATTATAATATGGGCCGAAACGAAGCTGAGGTCCATATAATATTTTGTGGGTGACAGACCGGTCCATGAACTGACATTTGGCCCAAAGTGCCATGAACTATTTGTTGTATTATACACAACCAATCAAAACTACTTCAATCAGAGCATAATTGGATGCATTATATGGACATTTTTAATACAAATACTAAAACAATCACAAAAATCATAGAAAAAAATGGAAATCTAAGTATCACCATTGAAGTTTAATTTCAAGCTGACATATCCCTAAAGGACTAAGCAAAGAAGAAAAATACACCATACATGGAGACGAACTCAGAAACAACAAGCTTTAGAGTAAATTTAATGGTTTCATTATTTGTTCAATGTAATATCTTTGTCAATATACTAAAATGTATATATTGGACGGGCTTGCTTACAAAGACAAATAGTGTAAATAAAAACATAAACTATAATATTAGATGTTAATACAAAATGTATTCAGTTCTAAAATAATAGGTACTTCAATATAATTAAAAGTTGTAACAACATGGCTGTGGATTTCTGTACACAAAGTTTGTATTACAATGAAACCTGACTAAACCGGACCCTGAGTAAACCGGAATCCTGTCCATTCCGATCTAAAGTCCACAGTATTTTCCTTAATAATCTTTGTTAAAAATCATTGAATTAACCGGACACTGCACATTCCGAATTCCGGCCTTGACTTGCAGTCCCAATGCACTAATTACTGCTATAATTTATCTCCGTAAACCGGTCATGATCAGATCAATCAACCGTGTGTTTACATATATGTGAATATTGATCGGTAGTAATTCAAGGAGCATCCGAGGAGAAACGTATTGAAAGTGTTTATCGAAGTGTGTATATTAGCACACCTGTAATTGGTGATCACTGGTAACTCATGTGGTTAATGTTTAAATGTTCATTAAACATTAAACAAACATGGATTCAACACCTAAAAAGTGAAAGCTTAATCAAGATGAAACACCCCGTATAAGTGTTTTTAGCTCACCTGGCCAAAGGCCATGTGAGCTTTTGTCATGGGTAAGCGTCCATCCGTTAGCTTTTTACATTTAACTCTTCTTCTCTGAAACCACTGAACAGATTTCAACCAAACTTGCCATAAATTTAAGATAAAAAATAAGATTTGTGTTTTTTGTGTAGATTGGAAATTCAACATGGCTGCCAGGGCCAATAATGTGTTCTGATTGGTTGATACCTTGAAAATCTTCTTGTCAGAAACCACTAAGCCAATTGAATTGTGACTTTGCAGGAATGATCATTGGGTGATCCTGTACTAAACTTGTGAATCGTTTGCTTATCGGAAATTCAAGATGGCCACCATGACTCGACTTAGTTTAACATTGGACCCTATGGGAATTTCACATTTTCATCTTTTTTTCTGAAACCACGAAACAGATTTGAACCAACCTAGGTAGAAATGTTCATTAGATGGTCATATACAAGATTTTTGTTTTTGGCGCTGATCGGAAATCCAACATGGCTGCCAGGGCCCATAATGTGTTCTGATTGGTCGAAATTTTAAAAATCTTATTGTTAGAAACCACTAAGCCAATTGAATTGTGACTTTACAGGAATGATCATTGGGTGGTCCTGTACTAAACTTGTGAATCATTTGCTGATCGGAAATTCAAGATGGCCGCCATGACTCGACTTAGATTTAACATAGGACCCTATGGAAAAAATGTTTAAAAGTCTTCTCCTCTGAAACCAGCAAGTCAATTTAAAGCAAGCATGGCATGAATGGTCCTTAGGTGGTCAACTTTCAAAATTATGTCCTGTGAACCCAACCTCCATCCAAGATTGCTACCATCAGCAGACATAGTTTTAATATAGGACCCTATGGGAAAATTGTTTAAAAGTCTTCTCCTCTGAAACCAGTCAGTCAATTTAAAGCAAACATGACATGGCAAGAAATTACGATACTCAATTATTTCAAAACAATTCCTATTTTGAATTGTTAGTCAAGCAATTCAGACAATGTAATTCTAATATAACGGTCTATCCGCTAAATTTGATTTGGGTTAAAACTCAGGATCGCAAAAATTAAGTATACCGCTAAAAAAATCCACCAATTTGGAACAAAAATGCAAAATTTGGCTCCCGTGAAAAAACACTTATACGGTAGTCAGAGAGTAGACACTGAATAAACTGGCCCACTGTCAATACCGGCCGGTTTACACAGGTTTCACTGTACATGTATTGGTGTTGGAGATCCAGTTGTGAAGAGATTCCATTAACCAGTTTAACCCTGCCACATTTTTGAGCCTGTCCCAAGCGTGGACCTGGATTTTCAACATCACATGTCATGGTCTTTTTGTGTTCAGCAAGTTCATTTAAGATGAGAGGTTGTTGATATTCGTGGAATTGATGACCATCACTGTGACTTTCTTTTCATAATGTATTAATACACACCTTGAAGATCCAGAACAAGATACATAGTTTAACTCTGAAGACCTGGGGTAAAGTTTTAAAAGCTAGATTTATGAATTTATGACTAGAAAAATCTTTAATAATATGACTCATATTTATTTATTTCCAGTATTTGGTGTACAAACAGTAACACTTTCCGGTATTTGATTTTCCGAACAAAAAAATAACACTGAAGTTTTATGACAAATTAAGATTTTAAGCAAGGGCTGTAACATTTTAAACTTACATGATAACACGATCAACCATAGCAGCAATTTTAACTTTTCCTGCTGCATTTTCACTCTGAGAAAATGTTTTAGACACCCAACCATGGAAGTGGTTTAAAAGTGCCATCACTGGATGCCATGCATATTTTAATGGAACAGGTGTAAGTGAAAATGATTCAAAATATCATATTTTTTCATTGTTAACTCACCGGAACCAATGGATCATGTGATCTTTTGACATCAGGTGTCTGTCAGTATCAAAAAATCTGTTCCTTGTATGGCATACTCCTAATTTTGTTGACATGATTATTGTAATGTGTAAATTACATGCATGAACCTGACAACTAATTTTATATGTCATTAAAGTTTTATTTCCCATTTGTTCATGGCAAGATGTACTCCACACAACATTATGTAATAAAGCTTGTCAATGACTTGCGACAGGTCAGTGGTTTTCTCCGTGTATTCTGGTTTCCTCCACCAATAAAACTGACAACCACGATATAGCTGAAATATTATTGAAAGTGTCATTAAATACCGTAAACCATATGTCGTAAACCATGAATTTAATGTACAACCCATTCCAGTTGTTTTCTTTCTTTATCAGGAAAATGTAGACAAATGTGTTAAACAACAAAAAGCTATCCAAGAACAGTTAAAAACAACAAGTGAAGAAGTTCATTTACTGAGGCCTAAGTACGATGAATTGAAGAAAACAGTAGCTGACAAAAAGAAATTGTCCAGAAATGCAGGGGTTAGTTGTCATATTACTATTAATATAATATTCGAGAAATTCAGCAAAATCCGTATGATATAGCATTTTGAATCTGTGCTATGTTCTACTGTCTTAAGATTTCAACGGGGGGAAAAAAACAAAATGTAATGTAGGATGAAATACGATATTTTATAAGAGGTTATCGATGTGTAAACTTGGGTGCATCACTCACGAAGTGAATAATTTGGACTTGATGTAAAGTTAGTGAGTGAAAGGGAGCGAGATCAGAGGCAACGTAATCTACAGTCAAATCTTGTAATGGTGATTCAGCAGTACAATCGAAACATACACACTAGATATATTGGTAATTTGTCATATTGTCAAATGTTTCTCATAATAATGATTGTGTAATATAATATCACACATTATATTTCTGAGTAATTGTTAATACAATGTTAATGTTGATACTGTAATATCTTTAACAGAACACTCTTTTGACCAACTTTTATGGATGAAATGTTTGAGAGATGTCATTTTATCCTATGTTATGGTAAAATATTTGGTTTACACAGCATTTGGACCTATCCAGAGTTTGGTTTACATAGGATTCTGACCTATTTAAGGTTTGGTACAGGATTTTGACCTATTCAACATTTGGTTTACATAGGATTCTGACCTATTTAAGGTTTGGTTTATGCAGGATTTTAACCTATTTAAGGATTGATTTCCATAGAATTTTTACCTATTTAAGGATTGGTTTACATAGAATTTTTACCTATTTAAGGATTGGTTTACATAGAGTTTTGGTTTATACAGGATTTGCACCTATTCAAGGATTAGGTTTCACAGTAGTGACATGATGTCTAATCAAAAATGTACATTGTTGTTATTATTATTATTATTATTATTATTTATCAAAATCAAATTAATCTGTAATTTAATTTTAGAATGATTATAGACGCGTAGATATTACTCTGAAAAAGTACTTGAAGGAGAAATGTGCTTTGCAGGCAAGGATTAAAGATTTACAAAAAAGGTAACTATAAATAACATATCTTGTTTATGAACCTTTTACCTGCACAATCAAACCTGTCTTATGTGACCTTCCAAGGGTCCATTGAAATAAGGTCACATAAGACAGGTGGTTGCTAAATACAGGTTTAATTACTATGCAATGCAATGTAAAGGGAAATTAAAATTAAGGTCACATAATACAATTTATTGCTTAATAGAGGTGGTCACTAAAGCTTGTATGACTGTATCTTAATAGAGGTGGTCACTAAAGCTTGTATGACTGTATCTTAATAGAGGTGGTCACTAAAGCTTGTATGACTGTATCTTAATAGAGGTGGTCACTAAAGCTTGTATGACTGTATCTTAATAGAGGTGGTCACTAAAGCTTGTATGACTGTATCTTAATAGAGGTGGTCACTAAAGCTTGTATGACTGTATATGAAGAAAAAGAATGTCAAGGATGAAAGTTTTAATGTTTCAAAACTTTTATACTTTACAAATTCTTGACATTTAAGAATAGAAAAATCGTGTTTGAAAACGTCGAATATAACTGGAAAAATGATGAGGGCTAAAATCAACCCAACTGAGGCTTGTTTTTATTGTACATTGTTTCTCCTTTGATGAGATTACATAGCAGTGGTAACTTTTATATGTCATAATGATAACTACTCCAGTTTAAAGTTTAAAAAAAATCTTTAATAACTTAATTCAGTTTAAGGAAACATGATCAGAAGCTTTTTCAGGGTCAAGATATTGTATCTACAATCAAACCTGTCTATAGTGACCATTGAAGGGAGTTCTGAAAAAAGGGCGCGTAAGACAGGGAGTCGTTGAATACAGGTTATGATATTTGCTCCCAAAATCTCGAGAGGAAAAACCTAGTTCGGGTATATAATCCACATCAACTTTTAACCCATTCGTGTGGAGGACAAATGCATGAATAGAGATTAAATTCTGGCAAGAAAAAGGTATAATGAAATACAAAAATATGTTCAATTATCGTTAAATATTTCCGTCCTTTGTGGGTGAAATTAAAAAAAAAGAATATTAAATGATCAAGTTTTTTACTTTCTTTCAACAGCTATTGTTATCTTAATTGTTATCGTAATTCAGAGATCACCCTGGATTTTGAAGATGATGGGCCTTTGGCCCATCATCATCAAAAGTAATGGGCCATTAGGCCGATTTTCAGCAATTTAAGCAATTCTGAGCAATTCTAGAGGCAATAAACCTTGTAATTTAGAACCTTATTTCCAAAATCAGAATGAAAGAGTCATAACATTCTCATCTCAACATGGCATATATAAAACACAGACACAGTGTGTGGTTACTCTCATCTGTTAAAATTGTGAGAACTGGAGATTCATGGAGTTTTTGTTTTTGTTTTTTTTTAAATATTTTCATCAATTACATCTGAAAGTGCAGTCAATAAATCAACTGCAGTATTGTATGAGCTGTAGTCTGCTCTTGAATCCAAATTTGGTGTTCCATTCCCACCTCCTTCAAAAATTTCATCATATTAGTGTATTTTGACAAAGCAATACCTTTTTGTGCAAGGAAATATACAGTTTGTAGTGCAACTGTTATAGCACTTTCTTCCTTGTTACAAATCCTATTGACAGAAGTTGAGAGATTGGATCTTTCTTTTACCGTTTTGGTGCTATGATGGCCTTTTGGTGGTCAGCACTAGCTGCATATGTTAACCACGTGTATAAACTGGTGCAACAGGACTGAAACTTTCCTTGTTCCTTGTTTTCCCTGGCTTCGTGTGATACGTCATCATCGACCTCAATAGGCTCATTCGCCTCTGTGGCTGTACCTGTGTCCGTTTCATCTTCTGACCAAGGTTTTTCCTTCTCTGACGTCGGGAAAAATGATATTTTCGGTTGATTTTTTTCAAATCTTGCCTTTTTGGGAGGCATTTTGTTGTCATTCGACAGTTTTCGTTATAATCGAGACCCTAGTATGAAATACACCGAGAGTATCGGATGATGATACAACTGGTTTACTTTTTCGCCTGATTACATTCGCTAGATGAAACAAAAATTAAGAACCAGTCGAAGCAAAATAAGTATACAGATCCCGGTTACTGGCGCACGATGTACAATTGTATGGGCCATACATGACGGTAATGCGCCCTACTGGCGCACACATCATTTTTTAATGGGCCATATCAAATTTTAGCGCGACTATGGCACGATGGCGTGGCCCAAAGTGATCTCTGTAATTAGAATTAATCATTATGATTAGAAGAATGAAATTTCCTGAGAAAACGTTTTCAAACTTCAATCACTTGCCGAAAGCTATAAATAGCCTAATCTCACAATCAGCATGTGTTTACCTTGATCTGTTACCGCACATTAAGCGAATGTTGACAGAAATATATGGTGGGAACCAGTACTTCATAATTCAATAATTTTCAAAATCACTATTATTTACAGTCAAACCTGTCTTATGTGACCTTCCAAGGGAACAGTGAAATATGGTCACATAAGACAGGTGGTCGCTTAATACAGGTTTAATTGATATGAAATGCACTGTGAAGGGAAATAAAAATTAAGGTCACATAATACAAGTTATTGCTTAATAGAGGTGGTCACTAAAGCAGGTTTGATTTTAATAGAGGTGGTCGCTAAAGCAGGTTTGATCTTAATAGAGGTGGTCACTAAAGTAGGTTTGATCTTAATAGAGGTGGTCACTAAAGTAGGTTTGATTTTAATAGAGGTGGTCACTAAAGTAGGTTTGATCTTAATAGAGGTGGTCACTAAAGCAGGTTTATTCTTAATAGAGGTGGTCACTAAAGCAGGTTTGATCTTAATAGAGGTGGTCACTAAAGCATGTTTTATCTTAATAGAGGTGGTCACTAAAGCACAGTTTGATCTTCATAGAGGTGGTCACTAAAGCAGGTTTGATCTTAATAGAGGTGGTCACTACAGGAGGTTTGATCTTAATAGAGGTGGTCACTAAATCAGGTTTTATCTTAATAGAGGTGGTCACTAAAGGAGGTTTGATCTTAATAGAAGTGGTCACTAAAGCAGGTTTTATCTTAATAGAGGTGGTCACTAAAGCAGGTTTTATCTTAATAGAGGTGGTCACTAAAGCAGGTTTGATCTTAATAGAGGTGGTCACTAAAGCAGATTGAATCTTAATAGAGGTGGTCACTAAAGCAGGTTTGATCTTAATAGAGGTGGTCACTAAAGCAGGTTTGATCTTGATAGAGGTGGTCACTAAAGCAGGTTTGATCTTAATAGAGGTGGTCACTAAAGCAGGTTTAACTATTTTTAAACTGAAAGATTAAAATGGTATTTTCTATAGTAAGCAATTTTAAATATTNAATATAAATAAGAAATAAACCCAAATAAACCAAAACAACAATAATAAATCATCACGTGAACAACTTACCTGTAAAAAAAAATGGCGGTCTTACACAATAACGCTAATCGTGACTTCATTTAATATGAAAAATTTATTATTATGAACTAGTAACAGATATGGACTTTGGGAGTGAGATGTTGTCAGTAGATCATGCAAATATCAGCTAGAGGGATATTGGCAACAATCGCTGCATCAGCTGGGCAAAACGGAAATATTTCCAACGTCGACTGTGTTTGTTTATTTATTATCTAACTTCCGGTTTGATAATAATCTTCTAATAGTCGTTATATGAAGGATTTTTACCCAAAGAACACGGTCGTTAGTCGTGTTAGACAGTGGGTCGTTATATAAAGGTCAAATGCACTGGAAAACGCTGGGGAGGAATAAATAAGGTCGGCTAACAAAGGAAGTCGTTATACAGAGGGGATCGCTAAGACAAGTTTGACTGTATATATAAATGCTGTCTGATTTCTCTATTATCTTTCAGTGCACAACATGATTATGAGTCGGAAAGACGTGAAAGAGAAGAAAAGATTCAGAATATAGATGAACAAATTACCAGTTTAAAGGCACAGCAACACACAACAAGCCATCAAAAGGAACAATTTAGAAGTGCTGTAACTAAATATAAAGCTGACGAGTACAAACTCAAGTACGTTTTGCATATTTTATAAGATAACATTTGTTCCTATTTTACAGTATATCAAATTAAATTTTGTCAACCTAGTGCAATAACTGCTTCAAATATGTAATGTATAACCTGCTTACATAGAGTTGGAGGGATTGGCTTTGAGCCAAAGTCAAAGACAGAGATTTAAAGGAAATGTGTCCTGGGGGGTTTAGCTTGTACAAGCAAAATTCCAGTTCAACGTGCTGGTTTGGTACAAACAGATGTATAAAAAATCCTAATCACAATATAATTTTAATAGCTAGATAGAATTCCTCACATGACTCACAACCGAATCGGTGGTGTAATGGTTAGTGCTCTCGTCTCGAGTCGAGTCGGGTCAAACCAAAGAGTATAAAATTGGTATTTGTTGCTTCTCCGCTAGGCACGCAGCATTAAAGAGAAAAACTGATTGGCTTGAAATCAGGATAATGTGTTCGAGTAGGGCGACATGTCTACCCCCGAACTGTTGTTTCAGTGATCGAGCGCTATAAAAATCCAACTAAGTGTATTGGTCTAGTACAAAGCGGTCAGTACTACAGTTACTTTAATTACAGTGAAACCTATCTAAGCCAAACCTCCTTGGGACAAACTTTTGTGTTCAGAATACACAGGTGTTTGCTATATACAGGTTGAATTAACAAAGATTTCATACATTGAGACTTTATTTAGAGTTTGATTTATACAGGATTCCTGTTTATTTAGAGTTTGATTTATATGTAGGATTCCCGTTTATTTAGAGTTTGATTTATACAGGTTTCCCGTTTATTTAGAGTTTGATTTATACAGTATTCACATTTATTTAGAGTTTGATTTATACAGGATTCCCGTTTATTTAGAGTTTGATTTATACAGGATTCCCGTTTATTTAGAGTTTGATTTATACAGGATTCCTGTTTATTTAGAGTTTGATTTATACAGGATTCACATTTATTTAGAGTGATTTATACAGGATTCCCGTTTATTTAGAGTTTGATTTATACAGGTTTTCCCGTTTATTTAGAGTTTGATTTATACAGGATTCCCGTTTATTTAGAGTTTGATTTATACAGGATTCCCATTTATTTAGAGTTTGATTTATACGGGATTCCCGTTTATTTAGAGTTTGATTTATACAGGATTCCCGTTTATTTAGAGTTTGATTTATATGGGATTCCCGTTTATTTAAAGTTCTGTTTAGACAGATTTTACTGTAATACTTCACTGCATGTATGTGAAATCAATTTAGTAACTATGGACATTCATTTCACATGAATCTGTTATTATTTCACAGCTCAAAATAAAAGTCATTTATCCTGTAGCTTCCTGTTGTATTGACAAACAAATTGGTCAGAGGGGCCCGGGTGGCTCAATGAGTTAGGTCGTTGGATCTAACAACTCATACAAGCCTATCACCAATACGGCGTGGGTTCGCGCCCGGCTTTGTAAATTACAAAAAAGGGTGCACTTGACTCGCAGCCGCAAGTGATAAAGTTTACCAGTTGCTTGCCCAGGGTTGGTGGTTCTTTCCAGGTACTCCGGCTTCCTCCACCACTAAAACTGGTCGCCATGATATAGCTGAAATATTGTTGAAAGTGACGTTAAAACACCAAAAATAAAAAATAAATCAAATTGGTCAGGAACATCTGGCTTTATTTGAGCAGTGATGACTATAATATCCAGCATTTTCCTGACCACGGTAGTTGACAAATTAATATTGCATCATCATGTTTTGCAAATTGCATCGTGCAATGTATTGTACATGTATGTATAACAATATTTGGTTGCCATTTTGATATTCACTCATTTTGGACATCATTTCGAGTGCTGGTTCAATTCCCGGTTGGGCTAAGCCAAAGTCTACAAAAATGTATGTAATTGGTATTTGCCAATTTCTCTGCTAAGCAAGCAGCATGTAAGAAATAACAGCAAAGACTGGTTGGCTTGGAGTCATATATTGTGCCAGGATTGAACGACATGTCTGCCTGTGGACTGTTAACACTGAAAAATCCAACCTAACCTGTTGGTTAAGTACAAAACAGACATCGTCATCCTTAGCCTATTGGTTAAGTACAAAACAGACATCATCATCCTTAGCCTGTTGGTTAAGTACAAAACAGATATCATCATCCTTAGCCTGTTGGTTAAGTACTAAACAGACACCATCATCCTTAGCCTGTTGGTTAAGTACAAAACAGACATCATCATCCTTAGCCTGTTGGTTAAGTACAAAACAGACATCATCATCCTTAGCCTGTTGGTTAAGTACAAAACAGACATCATCATCCTTAGCCTGTTGGTTAAGTACAAAACAGACATCATCATCCTTAGCCTGTTGGTTAAGTACAAAACAGATATCATCATCTTTAGCCTGTTGGTTAAGTACAAAACAAACATCATCATCTTTAGCCTGTTGGTTAAGTACAAAACAGATATCATCTTTAGCCTGTTGGTTAAGTACAAAACAGACATCATCATCCTTAGCCTGTTGGTTAAGTACAAAAGAGATATCATCTTTAGCCTGTTGGTTAAGTACAAAACAGACATCATCATCCTTAGCCTGTTGGTTAAGTACAAAACAGATATCATCATACAAAACAGACATCATCATCCTTAGCCTGTTGGTTAAGTACAAAACAGATATCATCATCCTTAGCCTGTTGATTAAGTACAAAACAGACATCATCATCCTTAGCCTGTTGGTTAAGTACAAAACAGACATCATCATCCTTAC
>MJUT01031627.1:81304-94118 GCA_002080005.1 Gigantidas platifrons
TTTAAAAGTCTTCCCTCTGAAACCAGTCGGCCAATTTAAAGCAAATATGGCATGGATGGTCCTTGGGTAGTATACTTTTAAAATTGTGTCTGGTGACTACTACCTTCATCCAAGATGGCTGCCATGAGCAGACATAGTTTTAACATAGAACCCTATGGGATTTGAATAGTAACTTAGATGTATTCGGCATGCAGACATTCTTAAGAGGACTTAGTTATGTCAGGTGAGCGATACAGGCTCATGTGAGCCTCTAGTTGTATATTTTTTTATCATATTTGTTATTGTTATTGTTATCAATATATGTGCATCACTTGATGTAATTGTCTTCTTCTTTAACAGTAGAGGTAATCCAGAAGAAATAACAAAACGGTATTACGATACAAAATCATCTTATAAAAAGATTCGTAATGAAGTTTCACAGCGCATGAAATTCATTGAGGTAAGTAAAATTTCCATAGTTTACTGTAGTACATCTTAAAATAAAATTAGAAAAATGTTCATCCGAAATTAAAATTACATTGAGTAATTTAGAAACTTTCAGGATATCTAATGCAGAAAGTCTGTAGTCTCATACGACATGTGGCATTTGACTAGGAAAGATTGGTTAAATAGACATTTCTTTTCTGAAATATTTCAATTGCAAGGAGAAAATAAAGGGTTCCCATGCATCCGGGAAAACGGGAAATACCCTGGAATTTCGTTATGCACGTTCCCGGTCGGGAAATGTCCTTGTAAATTAAAAAAATTGTCAAAATCCGGGATTTACCCTGGGAATCTTGATTGAAAGCGTAATTTTTTAACCACCGGAAGTTTTGATGCAATTTGTCAATTTTGAGTTACTTCCCTTGGTCCGATAGTCAATTCGTCCCTTGCTTTATTCGTCCCAATAATAATAAAGGCGTCTACAATAGGCCAAAAAAAGGGACGAAAGGCATAGGGACAAATTGATAACTTGAATCTGAATCTGCAATGTGTTTGTAGAAGTAGTGCAGGTCAATGTTTCAAGAATTTGTTCCAATGATGACGATCAATATTCAATCACACGTGAAGAAATCCATGATAATAGCAACATACTTGTTCAAGTGGCAAAAAACGAACAAGAAAACTTATCCTTGAAAACTGAAAAAAGTCCTGGAAAAACCCTGGAAAAGAATGGGAACCCTGAAAATAAGATATTTCCAGACATTATATATTATCAGCCTTAAAATGGGAGACATTGATATTTAAAAGGTAGCGAATCAATTGTACAGTAACAATTTGTTGGAGAAGTAAAATGACATTCATTCAATTACTAGCTTCAAAAAATATTGATGGGAAAATGGAAGTGAAACACAAAGACCAATCTCTATGCTTAAATGTATGTATCTTTCTCTTATTTTTCACTTTTTAAAGAATTTGAAAGGTCAGTGGAGATTTCTGGGTATCCTTGTATTTTGTATTTAAAAGGAACATTTATGACATTTTATTTTGCAGCAATTAGAAAAAGTCATGACACAGAGGGAACAACAGTATTATGAATTTCGTCGTTTTATTGCTATGAGAGCGAAATACTTCTTTATTGTCCTTCTGAGTAATAGACAATATAATGGAAAAATTATGTTTTGTCACCCCAAGGAAACACTAGAAATGTCTGTAAGTCAAGGAAGGCATACCTATCAAGGAACTGTGTTTCAAACACAAACAAAATTTCATATGTATGTTGTACAAATTCATTTTGTTATTTATGAAAGTTGTTCGGTACTTGTTTGAGCTTTACAGGTTTAATCATGCACAAATAAGGACCAATCTAATTAAAATCAGAATTTTGCTGGATCTTTTCATTTTTGGCAAAAAAATGTTGCCTTCTAACAACTACACGTATGAGGTAGTTTCTTTCATTTATCATTGACTGTCCAATCGTATAAACGGATACTAAAAATATGTTGACGAATCGGTAAACATGTTCTCAGTTTAACTTTTAGAAAAGTGACATCCATAATAGAAATTGCTATTACAAAAGCAATCCAGATTACTTAATTTCAGTTAGGACAGACAAAAACACACATACGAGTATATTACATCTTTGGTAAACCTTACTTTTAAATCTTTAAAAATTTACTGTAAGCACATTTTTAAAAAAGTCAAATGAACAAAAATATTGAAACTGGATGGGGGCCGAGATTTTCAGGGTTTTCAATATTTTTCAAGATGTACCAATACTTCACTATTTACAGGCAATACTTTGTATTAAAATTTTAACAGTTTCGTGTGTATCTTATACAATACCCTTTAAAATCAAGAGGTACCAATTACCATTTTAAATGAGTAAAAGTACCCCTTATTGAAAGGCCTCGATCTTTAAGTTTAATATCTCAAGATTTGGAAGCTTTGTCAATGATTGGTCTTTAGACATTTGTTTATCAGCAAAAAAAGATACAACAAAAATCTAATTTTAATAGAATTGTATAAGAAGAAACCATTAAGTTTTGATCCAGCAAAAAACATGGCTGCCATGGACAATTCTTTTTTCTGAGTGACTGGAACTTTCAAATCTGTTCTCCTCTAAAACTACAAATCCAAATGATTCATTAGGTACTACAAATAATGTTTGTGGGCTACTCTACAAAATTCTGCATATCTTATTTATCTGACAATAAACATGGGTAAATGTATGCTGGTGATTGGCTGAAATTTTAAATATCTTCTCTTAGATTACAGGTTCAGATGATTTGTTAGTTACTATGTTTGTTGTTGGGGGGGGGGGGGGGGNGGGTTCCATCAGAAATTCACTTCAGAAACAAGAGGTTTCAAGATACCAAAATATTTTTTTTTTATATTTGGACCATTTATTTTGCAACCGATTTTGATTATTTGTTTTCTTTTTGTTCCTTATAAATTTCTCTGTATTAAGTAGGCCAACATATTTTATTTGGCTTGTTCCATTTACAGGATATATGTGGTCAAAATGGGTCCAACCCCTGAATTTTAGTTTTTTTTTTTTATTTAAAGTCTTGATTATTGATAGTTTTTGATTATTCTTATTCCTTATGTAATTCCCAGCTTGCTTTTCAAACAGACTTGATATATGGTTTCCGAGATGAAAAGGGTCAAATGGAGCCAAAAAAAAGGCAACATGCAAAATGATAATATTTCAAATCTGATTTGTATGTATTCATTTTTTCCATTACATTCCATTGAAGAATTCCTTTCTGGGATAAATCAACATATTTGTTGCATTGAAATGAAAATTTGAATTTACTGGTCTGAATCAAATTCTTAAATTTATTTTTTGCAGTTCTAAATAAAAACTGAAAAATTTACAGGTCCAAGCAAAGTTTACTGGTCTTTGGCCAGAGGACCAATGCTCATTGGGAGAACTGCTATATGAAAGTTACGTCTGATTTTGACGAGTTTTATTTTTAATATTCTGTTTATGTATATTAAACAGATTTGACCTACCTCTTATGAATTTTGATTTTTTTTTTTATAAAGACCTGATTCATTCCTTTTGAGGACTGAATCTGAGAAAGAAAAAAAAAGAAGGGTATGAAACATTTGCATGTGCTCTATGCTTAAGATTTGCATGAAAGCGTTTTCATGTGAAAAACAAAATTTAAACATAGGCAACAATCTCTGAACTTGTATGTATGTAACTTTCTTATTTTTAGCTTTTAGAACAGGCCCTTGAAGTGCGAAAAAGAGCTTATCGAATAATGCAATATGCAATTTGTTGGAGAAGTAAAATGACATTCATTCAATTACTAGCTTCAAGAAAAATTGACGGGAAAATGGAAGTGAAACACAAAGAACGATCTCTATGCTTAAATGTATGTATCTTTCTTATTTTTCACTTATTAAATTTTGTTTTTAAGAATATGAAAGGTTAATGGAGATTTCTGGGTATCCTTGTATTTTGCACAGGCACTTGGGTCCAGGATATTTTCTTCTTCAATTTTATCAATAAAATGTGCATCTACAACGTATATGAACCCGTTTGACATGCTTCGTTGTGAAATAAACGCCTTTAGAACTATACCCCATTTTCCTAATATCTACTATATACAAGGCAAGAATGTCAAGTTTGTTCTAAAAATAGCAACAAATGTACTTACCGGTATTCCCGCCGTTATCCACTAGAAAAAATTGTTTCTGATGACTTGGGGCATATTGCCAGTTTCCTTTCAACCTTATCTAACTGTTGAACACAAAAGTCTCTTGTGGCGGAGTGCTTAAACGGTTACAGTCAGGTTTGTTTCTCTCAAGCGAGCTGAATTTCCACCCGGGACGGAAGTGCTTTCAATTTTCCAAGGGACGCAACTTTTCTCGTAATCTGAGCAATTAAAATGATATTTGTACCATGAAATAATGTTTACATTTAACATCAATTATTTTATCTTTTTCCATGTTTTCATTTGTTTCATCCGTGGCTAAATGCTTTTCTTCTTCCATTCTTCGGATAAAAAAGTATTTTTTTCAGCATATTTTTTTTCCAAGTTTTCGTTTTTGTGCCAATAATTGATGTTCGTAACTCATTAAGACTTTACCTTGTTTTAGTCCACTCGGAAATCCTCAGATTGCAAGAAAAGTTGCGTCCCTGGGAAAATTGAAAGCACTTCCGTCCCGGGTGGAAATTCAGCTCGCTTGAGAGAAACAAACCTGACTGTAACCGTTTAAACGCTCCGCCTTGAGAGACATTTGTGTTCAACAGTTAGATAAGTTTGAAAGGAAACCGGGAATATGCCACAAGTCATCAGAAATGATTTTTTCTAGTGGATAACAGCAGGGATACCGGTAAGTACATTTGTTGCTATTCTTGCCTTGTATATAGTAGATATTAGGAAAATGGGGTATAGTTCTAAAGGCGTTTATTTCACAACGAAGCATGTCAAACGGGTTCATATACGTTGTAGATGCACATTTTATTGATAAAATTGAAGAAGAAAATATCCTGGACCCAAGTGCCTGTGGTATTTTGTATTTAAAAGGAACAATTATGACATTTTGAAAAAAAATAAAATTTTCGTGTATATCTTATACATTAATACCGTTTTAAAATCGGGAGGTACCAAAGACCATTTTAAACGGGTAAAAGGACCTTATACCGCCCCTTATTGAAAGCCCTGGATCAAGATTTGGAAGCCTCATTGGTCTTTAGACGTTCGTTTATCAACAAATAAAGATCCAACAAAAATCTAATTTTAATAGAATTGTATATGGACAAGCCATAAGTACTGGTACCTTAATATAGGCATGATGTAACTTGTAAAACAAAGCTAACTCACTAAGTAATGGTATTGCTAATTTCTGTTGTCACATTTAAGTAATGGTATTGCTAATTTCTGTTGTCACATATTTATTTAACTTTTTAGGGAAATGTTTAAAAAATGAACTTGTTATAGTAATCTTGTTGCAATTATCCAAGCAGTAAGAGTTATTATTAACATGATAACAGCAACATTTTTTCTCTGTAGATTTACATGTATATTTTACGATAAAAGGTGGTTCTGGGGGATATTCTTTATCTTCATAAGAAATGAATGGAAATTAGCAATAAACATCGATAATTTAAAACCATTTTTCCTGTTACGCTCACCTAGGTTAGACTTCAGGGCATTATGTTTATTCAGTATCTGTCATTTATCATTTTGTTTCTCTTCAATTACTTCAATTCTCCTTAATCAAATAATTTGAAATTTATACACAAAGTTAGGAACCGTTAGAGGCAGTCTTAAGTTTGCTTTTGGACTTTTAACACTTTCTTCATTCTGAAGTTATGTCACTTGATTTTCCTTTAAAAAAAAACCAAAGTTTTTGACCACAATACACAGATCAAGTTCAAATTAGATTATTATGTCCCCCAAACGAAGTTTGGGGAGACATATTGTGTTTGCTCCGTTTCTTATTATTCTTATTATTATTCTTCTGCCAAAAGTTTGTCCGACACATTTCTCGGTGACTACTGAATGGAAATCAATGAAACTTCACAGGAATGTTAAGCACTATGAGTAGATGTGCAGACTACTTTCGAAATTTTCAAAATGGCTGCCTTTGCCATGGAAACGGCCAAAATGCTAAAAAAAATTGAAAAACACAAAAATGATCATAGCAGGTTACTCGCATAACAGAAATTGATGAAACTTAATAGGAACAACATCCACATCTGGTGGAGCGAGATAGGCCAAAAAAATCGGAATCAGTTGGACAAACTTTGCCGCAGTTGCCATGGAAACAAAAAAGGGGGGATTTAAAAAAATTTTGGATTCCTTTCATCAAACTTCATGAAACATTGTAGGAATATCCACCGTAGTGTGTGGCAGATTTTTGGGGGTTGAAAAAAATCAAAATGACGACCGTTGCCATGGTAACCAAGGTACAAAATGGCCGCCAAATACAAAAATCCTCCGATTTGGGAGAAATTTGGTTTCCAAGTAGATTATGATGTTGCGAATTGATGTTCATCGTTGGTTTGCTATGGTGGCCATTTTGAATCCAAAATGGCCTCCAAAATACAAAAATCGTCGGATTTGGGCAAAATTTGGTTTCCAAGTAGATTTTGATGTTGGGAATTGATATCCATGGTTTGGCAGCCATATTATGATCCTTCAGATCATATCATATCTTGTGTATTGTTCGTTTGGGGGACATTTTTAACGCTCTGCATTACAGTAACCAATATTTCCTTTTTGATTTCTGAGTTATGCCCCTTGATTTTGATTGATATATCCTCATATGACAATAAGCCGGTCAGTCATTGGATAATGTTTGATTATTTTTTTCATGTTTGAAAAGTAAAAAAATTTTTGTTATACGGTTTTGCAAAACCGTATTTACTTGTGGCCTTTCGGCCATTTTTGTTTCTTTACATGACAACCGTCATGATCTTATCACCTGTCGAGACAGAGATGGCTCATCAAAATATAGATCTGGTGCTTGTTAGATAACACTACACTTTGAATGTTACTACTTTTGCAGATTTTAAGATTACTTATTGTGTCTCAAATGGTAAATGTTTAACTATGACAAATTGTCAGGAGGATTAAAATGCCGATATTTATATTGTTTCTCTTGCTTGTATTATTACGCTAGTTTTCATTCATAAAAATATTCCGACAAGTAACATAAATTAACGACTTGTCCTACATTCAATTTTACGATAAATCTAGTTGTGTATGTTCCGTTTTCATTTTTTTTGACATTGTATAATAATGCTTGATTTTTGTAATGCTTTGAGTATCAATTATTGTGTAAATAAAGTATTTATGTCGTTTCCTTGTAATGGGATTCCCCTTATAAGCTCATTAATTATTTCCCGCCATATACGACCGAAGTACGACAGTAAACGAAATAGTTCACAGTGATCGTGCGAAAATTTATGGAATCGGTTCTAATTAGTTTAATTTTGAGAACAGAATCAGCATAACAGAAATAATGAAAAATGTGGCATTGACGTAGGATGCTCTTTAAGCCTTTACAAAGATGCGAACAGTTAATGGCATAGTAATTTATTCTATTATTTTCGCGTGGGTTTGTTGACACATTAATCAAAGGTAGAACACCATATGAAAAGTGCATGATGAAATATAAGTAAGATCTCGCATAATTAAGGGGAGATAATTGGACTTATTGATATTTTTGTTGTTGTTCTGTGTTGGTGACCTCAAAAGCAAATCACCTCTTAGGGAACAACCATTTAACTTGAAGGGGGGTTATGGTTTTTTCATAAAAAAAATATTCTGATTCCCAATGTTGCTGAAAAAAATATTCTGATTTTGGTGGAGGAAAAAAAAAATAATCTGATTCTGAGTTTTTGTCATATAACCTAATGTTAAATTCTGGAAAAAATTTCGCGCTTTGCGCAACCAATAAAAAAAAAATTCTAACTCTCGTCTTGTCCGAAAAAAAAACAACATAACCTCCCCCTGTAAGTTAAATGGTCGGTCCCCTATATGGTTTGTTTGATTCAATGAAACTTTAACCAAAGCTAGTACACCATATGAATATGTGCATGAAGAAAAATAATTACGGACCTGCATAATCAAGGGGGAGATAATTGGACTTGAGGATACTTTCATGTTGACCTATGTAGATGACATTGTAAGAAAATCTACTCCTCTTTGGTTTGTAAGATGTCCATGAAACTTTAACCAAAGGAAGTAAATCCAATCAACCTGTGCATAATTATGGTATTGCATGAAGGAGGGATAATCAGACTTTGCTGCATTATGTTGTCAAATTGGGCCACAGAAGTATTCTTTTGTGGCGTGGCCACAGTACTAGTATTGCATTGGGCTTCATTTCAGCATCAGGAGTCAAAATCTATATAAGTAAGACATAAGTTTCCTTGTAAAAAAGAAGACCAATTACACATTAAAGCATCTTTTCAAGTTCTAGTCACATATGACATTGACCAATTAAATTGTAGCTACCTTGATTTGGAAAGCATTAAATAATAAAGTCAGAAGAGGTCATAAAAACAGAAAATAGAATGGAGCTGCATGCAGTGACATATAGGAGCAGTTTTAATTTGATTGGTCAATAGTAAACACATAAGCACTTGGACATGTTGGATATAGCCATTATAAAAGATGTCAAATACTGTGATGTCATACTTACCAGAGTTATGGCTTATACCAAGTTAATGACATTTAGTGGTTCATCTTGTCAGTAAGATCTCTGTCACCTGGCTCTTAACCCATTCCACATTTGAGTGAACATTTTATTGAGAAGTTTGAGATATTTGCTATGATGGTTGATTTAGTATAGTACATGCCAGTCATAATATAACATATAACCTTGACCTCATTGACATAGTTAAGTTGACACCCTGAATACACAGACTGGTTACCAATTATTGGTCAAATGATTCATCACGAAGTATGCCGGACATGTTATGTTCCTCATATATACTTAACACTGCAAAATAAAAAGCCCAAGTATGTCTGAGATGCACAAAGAGCTACACTATCACTTCTCTGCAGCATTAAAGTTGGTGATGTATGTTAGTATGGAATGTCTGCTTATTTGGAAATCATCCATTCTTGGAATCACAGCTAATATAAAGTTTCAAGGCAAAACCGTATATCAGCACTTTTGCGCTTTGATTAATCATGTTCCTCATCTATTCTTGCTCACATGTGTAAAGTTCCATGGAAAAAAGATCGATAATAAAAACACACTGACCCATATTTGTTGTGTACGGTTTTCCCAAATGGCATCCTATTACGTCACATAAGGCCGGTCAAAGGTCAATAAAGCACATGGTTTTGTCTTAGGCTAACCAAACTTAAAAAGTAATCCAGATTTAGAAAGTACAGTATTTTAGCTTTTTCAGTGTAATTGTTTTGTCTGAAAAATGTCGAAAGATGTTTTCTTTTAAATAGTTTGAAATTAAAGTATTGAAAATTAATTATTTGATGCAAATATTAAACTTGCCTACCCATAAATGGCATATATAATAATGTACATTTGTATTTAATCCAATGAATTTGGTGTTTTTGCTTGTCAATACAATCTATTAGACTGACTACATTCTGCCGTATTTTTGGAAAACAATTAATGACTGATTTCAATTTATTTTAATAACATTTTGATCACAAACAAAAATGGTGGAATCTGAAAGATCAATCATGAAATTTTCAAAGTATTTTAAAATACAATTTGCTTGGCCTACATTCCAGAAACGGTCATGAACTGTGATGACGATTATCTCAACAAACCGGAAAGTTAAAAATGTTCGGAGAATACCATCGCTTAAAATATATTTCACAGGCAGAATGACCAGATAAAAAGGACATTAGTAAATAGGAGTTTTTTTACTTGTATCAAATTTGGTCAATTCAATCTTACCTGTTTTGATCGCATTTTATAATCTTCAAGTTTTAAAAACCTGCTTCGGCGTCTTATATACGTTATAAATATACAGAATGACGTCATTGGCCTCGTGCTGCGCGAGAATGGTAAATCAAAACAAGTGACCGACTTTATTGCATGACCGAGCAGATGTCACGACACGATATGGTAAATCTGTGGTTTTCATGTCTTTCCTATAGTTTCACATACATGTATAGCCAAATTTATGTTTTTTAAATTGTACACATTGTTTTTGACCACAATTCACAGGTCAAGTTTTAAAATGGTTATTACTCCTTACAATGCTCTAGATTTACGCCCCTTAATTAATTAACAAATGGCAAATATTTTCATACATTACTGTCAGTTTTCCTTTTTCAAATGTTTTTACACAATGTTTTTGAGAGGTCTATTAGGTTCAATCCTGGGGAAATCAAAATTTAAATCTGCTATGATAGATATTGGTTCAATTTATCTTTACTAGGTGAGTGATACAGTTTCATGTATTATTTATTTTTAGGCTTATTTCTTGTGTGAAGTATGGTATTTATAACAGTAACATAAAACATTGTTCTGTAGTGTACAAATACATACATATGAATTAGTTTGTGATATTTTAGCACAGTTTCTTAAGATAATTACAGCCATATATGTTTAATGATGTTGAAATGTATTTATAGCAAACTGATACACTCACTATTCACTGATATTTAACCATATAGTCAAACCTATATTAAGAGGTCACCTTTGGGAGAAAGAAAAAATGGCCTCATAAAACAGGTGACCTCTTAATAGAGGTTCAATTCATATGAAATTTTCTATGACAGGACAAGAAAAATGTGACCTTTTAATACAGGTGACTGCTAATAGAGATGACCTCAAATGCAAGTTTTACTGTATAATATTAGTGTAAAAACTTTTAGTCATACATTATATTAAGCAAAACTAATGTTTTTTTTGTCACATTAGATAACTAAGATTTGATAGTTTGAAGCACTTTGTGATATTTATCACTCAAAAACTAAATTTCAGCACCACTATTACTGTTATATATATATGAGTGAGCATTGATAACATGTATCGTTAGTTATAATCTCTACTTTAAATATATTTATTACTTTTTACATCAGTTTTCTGTATATTGTTTTGTAGGTCATTGTCTGTTTTGTACTTTCTCTTTTGGCCATTGTATTGTCTGTCCTTCAATTTGTGGCATTCTGATTACCCCTTTGCCGGCTTTGGTATCTTGAACCTTTTTTTTCAGCTTAATTCCAGATAACTGTGTCTGTCTGGTAAGGGCTGTTCCAGAATTAAATGTGGGGGAGGGTCGGGCAGCAGCTTCTTTTTTTTTACATGGGTGGTTGGTTGTTTGATAAATAAAATTTTGTGGGTGGCAGGGGACATCAAAATAAAAATGTCATTCCTGGTTGGTAAATTAAAACCTACACAATCAATTTGTGTGGTTCTTCCTCAGTTTTAAGACAATTACTGCTGCTTTTACGCCGCCGAGAATGCTGACAACCGTCAAGAAATCCAAAACGTGTCACGTTTTTTTTTTTTCGTTTTTATACCCCCGCTCCCCGAAGGGGGAGGGGAGTATACTGTTTTACCTCTGTCTGTCTGTCTGTCCTTCCCAATATATTTTTCGTCGCATTTTTCTCAGCAACTTTTGATGACAGAAATCTGATATTTGGTCACAAGCTTCATATAGGTATGCCATATTGTGGGAAGTTTTTTTGGACCCGTCAGATTCCTACTTCCTGTTTGCCGACTTAGTTGATTTTTATACACATTGAACATATATGCACATTTTTCGTCACATTTTTCCCAGCAACTATTGATGGCAGAAATCTGATATTTGATCACAAGCTTCATATAGGTACCCCATATCGTGGGAAGCGTTTTTGGACCCGTTAGATTCCTACTTCCTGTTTGCAGACTTAGTTGGCTTTTATACACATTGAACATATATGCTCATTTTTCTTCACATTTTTCTCAGCAACTATTGATGACAGAAATCTGATATTTGGTCACAAGCTTCATATAGGTACCCCATATCATGGGAAGAGTTTTTTGACCTATCAGATTCCTACTTTCTGTTTGCCGAAGAGCGGGGGTATCATAAGTGAGCATTAGCTCACAGTTCATCTTGTTTTGTAATTGCATTATATCCCCTGTCAGCGGAAACGGAAATCGATTTACCTCCCCTTTGTCGTGGAGTCTGTTTATACAATAAAAAATACACGATAAAAGCCTTCACAGATGTAATTGACAACAAAGGGACATATACTATAAACCAAACAACCCCCCCACCCCCACACACACACACACACACACATTTAATTCTGGAACAGCCCTAAGGATTTTAAGCTTTTTTTTTTCATTTCATACATAAATCAGCTTTACAATACTACTTTTTAGCTCACCTGACCCAAAGGGTCATGTGAGCTTTTATCATCACTTTGCGTTCGTCGTCGGCGTCCGCGTCTGTAAACTTTTCATACTTTCTTCTTCTTCTTTGAAACCACTGAACTGATTTAAACCAAATTTTGCAGAAATGTTCATTGGGAGGTCCTCTACTAAATTTGTTATTTTGGTGCAGATCGGAAATCCAACATGGCCGCCAGGGCCAATAATGTGTTCTGATTGGTTGAAACTTTGAAAATCTTCTTGTCAGAAACTACTGAGCCGATGGAATTGTAACATTACAGAAATGATGTAGGTGGTCATATACAAGATATTTGTTTTTGGCGCTGATTGGAAATCCAACATGGCTGCCAGGGCTCATAATGTGTTCTGATTGGTCGAAATTTTAAAAATCTTATTGTTAGAAACCACTAAGCCAATTGAATTGTGACTTTACAGGAATGATCATTGGGTGATCCTGTACTAAACTTATGAATCGTTTGCTGATCGGAAATTCAAGATGGCCACCATGACTCGACTTAGTTTAACATTGGACCCTATGGGAATTTCACATTTTCAT
>MJUT01031627.1:102424-116565 GCA_002080005.1 Gigantidas platifrons
CCTAAGGACCATTCATGTCATGTTTGCTTTAAATTGACTTACTGCTTTCAGAGGAGAAATTTTTTAAACATTTTTCCCATAGGTTCTATGTTAAAACTAAGTCGAGTCATGGCGGCCATCTTGGATATGCGATCGGCACAAAAATAAAAAATTTAGTAGAGGACCATCCAGTCATCATTTCTATAATGTTACAATTCCATCGGCTGAGTAGTTTCTGACGAGAAGATTTTCAAAGTTTCAACCAATCAGAACACATTATTGGCCCTGGCGGCCATGTTGGATTTCCGATCTGCACCAAAATAACAAATTTAGTAGAGGACCTCCCAATGAACATTTCTGCCAAATTTGGTCCAAATCAGTTCAGTGGTTTCAAAGAAGAAGAAGAAAGTATGAAAAGTTTACAGACGCAGACGACGACGGACGCAAAGTGATGACAAAAGCTCACATGACCCTTTGGGTCAGGTGAGCTAAAAATTGCTTACAAGGGATTAATCAAGTCTACAAACCATTGTTGGGTTCTAAGGCTTGTATTTTGTAAGTAATTGTTCAGTGACATTGAACTACTATAATTGTACAGAATGAATCCTATTGGTTAATGGTTTAAAAAGAAATCTCCATAGAAACCGATATGAAGTTAAAAACTACCGTACTTTAAATCTGTTTCCATAGACATTTGATTTATTTATTTGTTCTAATTTGTTTCAATTTTATATACGACTATATTCTTTAAAATTATTTTTCCAGGAAATTGCACATCATAAGTCCTTTGCTTTTATTCACACGTTCACTAAACATATATATGCATTTGTAAATCTGTCACTTGATTCCTGCATAGATGAACTCTCACAAGTTGTTTTTCTCGAAAGGCCAAAAGTACAGATTTCATCAACCCTATAATAGGCATTTGTAAATTTGTCACTTGATTCTTGCATAGATGACCTCTCACGAGTTCTGTTTCTCAAAAGGTCAAATTGCAGCCAAAAGTACAGGATTTCACCAACCCCATCACAAGTTGGTACAGTAAAACCTGCCCGTGCGGTCACCTCTATTAAGCAGTCACCTTTTCCTTGTCCTGTCGTAGAAAATTTCATATGAACTGAAGCTCTTTTAAGAGGTCACCTGTCTTAAAAGGCCACTTTTTATTTGTCCTAAAGGTGTCCTCTTAATACATGTTTGACTGTATTTTCTATAGTCTTCTGTAACAACAGTTAACTAGGTTCCTCATTTTCACACTTTATAATTATAAAATCTTCCTGTTGTCCCTTGTCATCAGATGTTTGAATAGAGTCGTTAGATTGATCAGATATTATATTTTCTTCAGTGGTACCGTTTGTAGTATTTTCGTCAGACAATAATGGTTTATTTTTATTTAGACGAGATGGTAGAATGGATGCAGAGGCTGCAACTCCACCTGGAAATGAATATAAATTATATTTCATTTAAATTAATACACTTGCAATGGTTTCCAATAAATTACATATACATGTACCATAAAAATTCATGCACAATATGCTACATGTATGTTATATTATCATCCATAAACTTTTCGCATTTCAGTCTTCTCAAAAACTACAGTATAATTCAGACACATTTTAGTTTATTTCCCAACCCAGGACCTGGATTTCCAACACCTTTTTTTATGTTTAATATTATGAGGTGAGATGTGATTCTTTGTTTTATAAATATTGAGGACATGAGATGTGATTGTTTGTTTTATAAATATTGAGGGCATGACATGTGATTGTTTGTTTTATAAATATTGAGGGCATGAGATGTGATTGTTTGTTTTATAAATATTGAGGGCATGAGATGTGATTGTTTGTTTTATCAATATTGAGGGCAGAGATGTGATTTTTATACCCCCCGCAAACAAAGTTTGGGGGGGTATATAGGAATCACCCTGTTCATCAGTCCGTGTACCTTGTAAGCGCAACTCCTCCTAAACAGCTTATTGGATTTTTATGAAACTTTACACACTTGTAGTACACTACCTGCAGATGTGCATGAAGGAATATGGTTGCTGTCCAAAATTTAAAAGGGGAGATAATTCAACTTATACTTTCACAAAAAAGGGGGGGCATGTACCTTGTAAGCGCAACTCCTACTAAACTGCAAGTGAGGTCACTCACAGTTCTAGTTTGTTTTATAAATATTGAGGACATGAGATGTGATTGTTTGTTTTATAAATATCGAGGGCATGAGATGTGATTGTTTGTTTTATAAATATTGAGGGCATGAGATGTGATTGTTTGTTTTATAAATATTGAGGGCATTGTCTTTTCATAATTCAACTTGAACACCAGTCAACTGCAGTATTTGGCTTTTTCACTATCTTGTGGTATCAGTTACTCTGATTATTGAAGATCAAATTATGATGGTAAGATGAGGAACAACAATGAAAGTTTGTCCTTTATAAAAAATTGTTATCAAAGTTTTCTCTTGTATTCATTTAAATAAATATCCCATCTCATCAATTGCAATCAATTTTGAAAAGTTGATATTTTTATTTCACATATTTAGTGTTGATTGAAAATTCAAGATGGCCACCACAACAGGCCATAGTTTAACATATGACCCTATTAGAAAATGAATAAAATACTTATTCTCAAAAACTATTCTTGATTGAACACAAACTAAATGAATTACTGAGGTGAACAATACAGGCTCAGATGAGCCTCTAGTTCAAATATTTTGTGAATGTCAGTATTCAGTCAAGTGCGAGTTCAATCATTTGAAATCATCTAATATTGAATATAATTATAAATGTTAATGGCTAGCGAGATAATCTTTGTAGTAATGGTTTAACTTTTACTTTTTATTATCCCTTTAGATGAGTAAAATTTACTAATTTTATGTGTTTAGTTCAAATCATTTCCCCTATATTTTAATTGACAAAGCCCTATAAATTCCTAAAAAAAATTAACTCTTATTTTTTGATGCAACATGGCCTTAAAATATCCATTATTTTTCATCAAGAGATGTTTCAAAGTCTGTATTGGTGGCATTGTTTTAAAATATGGTGGTTGAACAACATGGTCAAAGGAAGCTCAATGTTAGAGAACATGAATTGTCATAACTTTGTCATATAGAAGAACAGTTGTAAAAATCCTGTATATGGACTTTTTCGCCCGAGATTCAGATTGGTTTTCTTCCTTGTTAGCTACCAGGTAACATTCCTATTTTTTCTTTGTAACATATTATACAACCACAAAGTTGTGTTATATAGGTTTGGTTTAGGGTGTTTTACACCACTTTCAACAATATTTCAGTTATATCATGGAAGTCAGTTTTATTGGTGGAGGAAACCCAGAGAAAACCATTGACCTGTCACAGGTCACTGACAAACTTTACCACATGTTGAATCAAGTACACCTGGCCATGAAGAGGGTTCAAACTCACAACTATAGTGGTGATAGGCACTGATTGCACAGGTAGTTGTAAATTTAACTACCATATGATCACGACTGTCCCCTGTGTAGTATGTGCACAAGGTCACAAAATGTATTGAATGAAAAAGGTAATGTAGTACATATAGACCTCCATTGTAAACATCAATGTATCCTACCTTTCTTTGCTAATCTTTTTACTTCTTTCCTACTGTTGGCAAACCAATTAAGAACCATATGAGCTGTTACCTTTTGTCTATTGTGTAATGGTTTTTCTCCTTCAAAGACAAACATTTGTATAATTAAAATTTGTAAGCAATAAATATGATTACCGATATATTGTATAACAAATTTCTTTGATCTTATAAGTTTATTTTTATTTGATGCACACAAACTTATGTGTGGAAGTTTGTCCAAGTTTTGAGAAAATTATGTTGATATGTAATACATACATCTTTGTTGTTGAGGCCACAAGAAGGTTGTATTTTCATATTCTGTTGTATTGATTGATTGAATGTATATTTAATGCCACTTTCTGGAGCTGGTCAGCTAAATCTACATGACCATATTTGGTGATGGAGGAAGTTGAAATTCCCAGAGAAATCGACCAATCAATGTGGACAGCTGTACAATTTTAAACCTGTCTGTGTATTTTGATTTTACTTCTATATGCATATAAAATACTGTGGGAATGTCCTCCAGTTAATATAAAATGCTAAAGATTAATTCTTCATGTGAAAGTTGGCACACACAAATAATAGGTTGGTTTGGTTGATTTATAGTGTTTAACACCACTTTCAACAATATTTCAGTTATATAGTGGCAGTCAGTTTTATTGGTAGAGGAAACCGGAGTACCCGGAGAAAAACCACCGAACTGTCACAAGTCACTGACAAACTTTATCACATAATGTTGTATCAAGTACACCTCGCCATGAACGGAGTTCGAACTCACAACTTTAGTGGTGAACATAAAAAAAAACCAAATACTCAATGAGAATGTCTTTCAGTTATACAGCTAAAGATTAATTCTTTATGTGAAAGTTGTCACACACAAATTATATCTCACCATTATTACTGCAAGACAAATTGCACATATTAGCAATGGCTTCTCTCTGATCATATGACGGATAGGGATTTTCTTTAAAGCATGACTCTAAAACTTCTAAATGTTTTTCTCTGAATGTAAATCTTTCTCGTCTTTGATAATTTGCTACAAGTTCCGGTCCATCAGGCAATAAAACTCTTTGAATAGTCACAGGTACTTGACTGAAAAGAAAATAACAACATAAAGTGACAATCTATCAACAAATGAAATATCAAGGAGATGGTTTTAGTGAGACCATACAGGAAAACCATGTGAAACAGCAATTATACAATATTTTATTTCAGTCCTTATCAAGAACATATTCGTAACCACAACAAAATAAGTTGACTAAAACCATTTTGAACCATCATAGAGATGGTTTTAGTGAGACCATACAGGAAACAGCAAATATATTTTATTTTAGTCCAGTCCTAACAAATAGTATAATCGGGACTACAGCAAAATAAGTTGACTAAAACCATTTTGAACCATTGGACGAATATATTTTGAATAAAACCATACCTTCCTTTTTTTTATTAGTTTAAGCAAGTATAATTTACCTGTTGTGATTAGAATCCATTTGATCTTGTACAGCACTTTCTATAAAATCAACTATTTGTTCATTTGAATCTGTTTCCACCAAATCTATTGTTTCAGTAATTTTTGGTTTTTTGCTTGGACTGGTATCCTCATAGTTAGGACAATTAGGTGGTGGTTGTTGTCTTATATTGTCAGTCTGGTAATTATCTACCGGTACTTCAACCAAACAATTTTTCTGTCTTGTCATTGTTGAACTTCCTGTTGACATATTGAAAGTAAGCGGAGGTGATAATTTTGTCGTTCCATAATGACCTGTGTTATTCCTGTGCGATTTGGTTTCTGAATTAACTTCAACCATAGAAGCATTTGTTGTTGAACATAATTTAGTCATTGTTCCCTGATTATACATTACTAGGTGTTGCAATTTTGGTAATGTCTTCATTTGTCTATGATCCATTGGTTCTAGTTGAGACGTGTCTGTAACATTGTGATGATTTGTTGGTTCTCGCTGTGATGAGTTTGTTGTACTATGATGAATATGTAATGCTTGCTGCGTATTTGGATGAGTGTTTGACACTGTATGACTTGTAACTTCATTTGGTGTTTTCGGTGATGTCTTGAACATGTTATTACTCATTGGCACTTGTGATGTATGTGAATTTGTGTCATTATAATGTGTATCATGTGATAATGAATTCAAAAGATTCTGATAATAATTTGTTTGCTGAGTTTTCCCATGGTGTCTATTGTCCCTATTTTCATGTTGTCTTTGATTTCTGTTTACTGGAGTACTGTACAATGTTCCAAGTTCACCATCAATTCTATCTAACGAATCAAAAGCTTCGACAACTTGTTCTTTGGTTATTCCACTATTTCGTAAACGACGGATCAGTTCTATTTGTTCTATTGAAAACATCGTCTTATTATTGTTTTGACTATTAGTAATCAAAGTCCCAGGCATTCTCTACAAAATAAAATGGTGTTTTTATTGCAGTAGTAAATTCACTTGAAATTTTTATTTAGACTAAAAGTTAACATCAAACATGTAAAACAAACCATGAAAAGTAAAGAACAACAGTGCTATGACAAAATTTTCAGGATGAAAAATTTCCAGTCTTGTAAAATCAATGTAATTTTCTATTTGACAGGGAAAAAACTAAGCATCTCCATATGGTGATAACCAAACATTTTAAATATTTGAAGATATGATTTTTTTTTTTTTACTTTTTTAACTTCCCAATGTTTGTGATGGAGAAATGACTCTTGGTCAATAAAGGTTTTAATACCAATAACCCCCAAAAAAGTGCACAAGGGAAAAATGTATTGTAAATTCTGATATATTGACAAATCATGTTACATTGCAAGTACAATTTTGATTTTTGGTTTTTATACACCCGTCTCGAGACGGTCTGTATTATGTGATTGGGTATGGTGAGCGTCCACACAATAACTTCAGTTCTGTATATGGATCTTTACCAAACTTGGCCACATCATTCCCCTGTGGAAGGGGAAGAACCCTATTTATTTTGGGGTCATTAGGTCAAAGGTAAAGGTCACTTACTATAAATAGAATTTTTGACAACAGGGTCGTTTCACATAACTTTAGTTCTGTATATTGGATCTTTAACAAACTTGGCCACATGATTCCCCAGTGGAAGGGGAAGAACCCTATTTAATTGTATTGGAAATCCAAAATGATCACCACTACACGACATTCATGATTGTTTGAGATAAAGGACACTTTGAAAAAAAAAATTAAAATGACTTATCCTCTGACCCATCTGTATCATTGGAAAACAAATCTAGCAGGAAAGTTGCTGATTGATAATTGTACTCTATCATTTTCCTTTCGTCAAAAACCAGTCATGAACATCAACTTAGAACATAGTTCAACAAACGATCATATGGGAAAATGTTATTAAAACTAATCTAAACGAATATGAAACTAACAGACTACATTTACTGTATATGAATGTCCATTGCATGCTCATACAAAATTTCTGTTTATTAATAGAAAACCCAGGCCCCAGATGTTTACCATCAGCAACGTGGATGATAGCTAGTGTACATGTAGCTTAACATTGATATCCAATATCCATATAGGATAAATGTCTTTAAAATCTTCCACTTTGAAACCACTGAATCATTTCCTGTAAATATTTACCTCCCCCTTTTTCAGCTATCTAATTATAACTCCATGTAAGAATTGCATTTATGAGAAGTCAATACTGCTGAAACACAAACAATCACATACACATTGATTGATGTTTGAGTTTTTGATGGGTTTTTTTTTTTTTTTTTTATTATTTNTTAGTTTTCATCATACATGATAGGAGCCTCGATTCAAGTTTTAGCATTTTTTTTTTATTTTGTATTTTGAAGTTTCGTTTTGTTTGAAATTGAGATGATAGGGCCTGGTATTTGATATCAAAGGGTGGCTTGTTTGATGGACATTTATTTGGTATCAAGAAAATGCTTCAAATATTGTTAATAAACTACGTTACGTTTAACTAGTTGTTTTTAGCAAACCTTTGTTACCTAGTAATAGTTCGTCTAGTCATGGCGTGGTTTACCTAGTTAACCTAGTTAAGAAGAAAAAAAATATTGACATTTAATGTTCATTTAACTTTGTGAAATCACAAGTCATATAGATAGATTATTTACAACGTTATGTGTTCTCAATATTATAAAGGCGTAAATTTGTCAAAAATAATGCTAGAATAATTTAGGAATGTGAACTGGGGATCTGTAAATGTGTTTATTATGCTCTTGTTACATTATAATGTATAACAGGATACCATACTGAATAACAAAAACTTTTTATGGATTAAACAAATTATAAAATAAAAAAAAATGGTTTTTTTTAAACAATTATGATCTCTGTATGTATGTATGCACTTTGTAATGCATTATTATTGATGTTATAATAAAGACATTCCATTTCTTCTAATAAATAAAAAAAAAATCTTATTTGTTATTACAATTCTCAATAACGCAAGCGGTCGTACATCCGGAACAGTGTTTGGTTTCTATGTGCGGTCAAAAAATGCGTGTCCACTTTCATTTGGACTTACCAAAAATGTTTCAGGTAAATAGACATGTCAGCTTGGGTCATTCACGTAAATGGGAATGAATTATTAACTAATTTAATTATGCCAGTCAAAATTAAGTGATTTTAATATTGTTTTCAAAAGGGGAGAGACTTCGTTTCCAAGATCCATAATCATGAGTGCAAAGGAGGGTGAAAATCAGAATGATAATTCTGTAACTTTAGAGATAAAAGATAAAGTTGAAGATGTGAACCAGTTTGACTCTGTATCTAATGTGGTGTCACAGCCTGATAAAACACGAGAAAACACTAAATCAGTTCTGAAAGACACCACAAATTTAACACATGTTAAAAAACCAGATTCAGTCAATCTTGGTACACCTGTCAAACTGAAGAAGATGAAAAAAGGGATTTTCGTGTCCTATTCACCAGATGCAGGGTTTCTTGAGAGAAAATTTGTTGTCGAAACAATTCGTCAGTTAAAAGAAAACAACTTGGCAGAAGACATTTGGTTTGATAAAGATGAGAAGAACACTGACAGTCCTTGTTGGTTTTCTATGCGAATGGAAGCAGTTGAGAAATGCAGAGCATCAATTATTTTTCTGTCTGATAGTTATTTTATGTGTCCTGTTTCAGTATATGAAGGAAAAACACTTTATGAAAGAAAAAAGTCATCATCAACTTCTGTTGAAATTTTTCCAGTTTTGTTCTCTACCATGGAAAAAACTGAGTTACCTGCAGAATATTCAAGTATTTTAAGCAATATGGTAGATCTAACTCATGAACATAATAAATTAAGTTTAGCAGAGAAAGCATCAGTTGTGATTGGTGCAGTGATGGAGAGTTTGGAAAAGTTTGCCACTATAAACACACCTCCTACACCAATTACACCACCTGAAACTGAATTCACAGGAGACTATAAAAAGAAAAAAATATGTCAGTGGAGTCCAAATGACTTGCAAGAATGGATATTCAAGCTTGGTGTGAAAGAATTTTATCAACAAAGCTTAGCAGAACACATGGTTGATGGATTTTTACTGATGTCACTCACTGATCAAGACATGATCAATCATCTTGGAATAGACAGTCGTGTTGTTCGCAAGAAAATTATGCAGCAGATACTCCAAACTTTAGACAAAGAGCATAGATCTTCAGATAATTGGCATCTGAGATCCAGAGCACAGAGATCAAAGCCAGATGTTATATATCTGATTTATGATCCAACAGATGTTAGATTGGCACAGAATGTCAAAGCTGATCTAAAAAAGAAAAGTTTGCAGGTAATATATTAATGGCATTGGCAAAGCTAAATATACAATTCAGTTATCTCCTAATTCTAATGCAATTTTCATATGTTAAAGAATTGATTTGCTACAATTTCAGGACTTTCAAAAAGGGGCGGTACCAGGTACTTTTACCTGCCTAAAATGGTCTGGTACCTCCTGATTTTTAAGAGTGTTGTATAAGATACTCATGAAATTGTTGAAATTTTAATGAAAAGTACCACCAGTAAATAGTGAAGACAAGTACTGGTAGACTTAAAACATATTGAAAGCCCTGTAGTTTTGCATAAAATTCACCATCTACATGTCATAATTAATGTTTCTACAAACAACTAGCTGTCATATCGTATTGAATTCTTAAGATCCAACATGTTGATAGGTAAATGAGTGAGTGATTCTTGTTTTTATACCCCCCGCAAACAAAGTTTGGGGGGGGGTATATACATGTAGGTTTCACCCTGTCTGTCCATCTGTCTGTCCGCATAGAGGGTACATGGTTTGTCTGCACAACTCCTACAGTTTTTCTGCTAGGAAGTTTTTATTTTGCAGATCATTTGTACATGTATATATCAAAGATGTGCATGTGGTAAGGATTTTGATTTTTGTGCATTTTTACCAAAAATATAGATTGTTGAACTTAGTCATTTTTTGGTGAATTTGGCAAAAAGGGTACATGGTTTGTCTGCACAACTCCTCCTAAAGTTTTTACGCTCAGAAGTTTTTATATTGCAGATCGTTTGTACATATATCAAAGATGTGCATGTGGTAAGGATTTTGATTTTTGTGCATTTTTACCAAAAATGGTTTGTCCGCGCAACTCCTCCTAAAGTTTTTACGCTAAGAAGTTTTTATATTGCAGATCGTTTGTGCATACATCAAAGATGTGCATGTGGTAAGGATTTTGATTTTTGTGCATTTTTACTAAAAATATAGATTGTTGAACTTATCCATTTTTGTGTGAATATGGCAAAAAGGGTACATGGTTTGTCTGCGCAACTCCTCCTACAGTTTGTAAGTTAGGAAGTTTTTACATTGCAGAACATTTGTACTCGTATCAAAAATGTGCATGTTGTAAGGATTTTGATTTTCATAAATTTTACCAAAAATATAGATTGTTGAACTTGGTTATTTTTTTTTATTTGTGAATTTGGCTGAAAGGGTACATGGTTTGTCTGTGCAACTCCTCTTACAGTTTTTATGCTACAACGTTTTTATTTTTGTTGAATGTGATTAAACATTATAATTTGACAAATAATATATTTTCCGTGTAGACTTAGTTTTCAATAATCTTGGACACAGTCAGAATGAAGTGGGGGGGTATTAGTCCCGCTATGCGGACAGTTCTAGTTTTTAATGCCAAATGAGCAATTTTTTAGCTATATTATATATATATATGAATGTATATCATGGCAAGAACAAGTTATTTTCGAAGAGATGATGATGTCTGCTTTGTCCATGTTGTACTAGAACAACATGCTTCACTGATAGACATGTCAGTGCACTCGTAAATCTTATAATGAATCTAAGCCAGCCAGTCTTTGCTCTTACTTTTTGAGTCTTAGTCCTACGAGTAAACTGCATGCTTAGGGAGGGAAGCAGCCAATGCCAATTTTACAGGCTTTTGTTTGATCCGACCAGGGATCAAACCCACAATCTACACAAGGTTAAAGATAGTGAAAAAATGTTCAATGGTTACATTTTACTGTGGAAACAAACATATGACATCATGTATTTATTTACATTTTGAAATGACGTGGTGAAAATGTTAAATTCATTTTGATGAATTTAAAAGTTTATGTCAGTAATTATACTAATAGAAGGTGAAGCAATATATTTGTATGACATTATAGCATGTATATAACTGAATTGTGTTTTAGGCTTTGCTTAAGTTAATCTTGGTTTTACTGTTGCAAATATCCATTTATATATCTCGACTACACTTTACAGTAGCCAGGTAAACAATATCATGTTAATGGATTTTGGAAAACAAAACGTACATCAGTCCGTACCAAAACATATTTACACAACATGTAGCTGGAGATGTATAGTCTTCTTTTTTTTTTAGATTTCTTATGAAATTTGCTACATGTGTTCTTGCTATGGTTTCTGAATATAACTGGTTAAAGGGAGTCAAAAGGCACCAATGACCAAATGTATAACCTTTTAACTCACTCAAAGGGTCAAGTGAGATTTTGTCATCAATTGGAGTTTTTTATCTGTCATCCGTTTAAGCTTTTACATTTTAATATTCTCTGAAACTGCAGACCAATTGGAACCAAACTTAGTAAGAATGTTCATATGGATGGTCCTTTAAGTTAACAAGTCTATGTTTTTTTCATCAGAAATGCACAAAATGAACAAAATATTTGTATCAAAATGGGTGTTTTCTGTTTTTTGTACACAATTTCGAGCATTTATTTTTCAACTAATCTTGATAAAGTTTTTTTCTTTATGTGCATTCCTTATAAAATTCTCTGTGTAGTACACAAAAAGTCCTATTTTAATGGGTTAAAGATCAACATACAGTACATGTGGGACCCTACAAATGTATGTGAAATGGATAACATATTTGTTCTTAAAATCTTGACTTGATTGAACGTAAACAGTAAGAATGACCAGGTGAGCCTCTAGTTTCAGTCATCAACTTTAGCAGTGGTCCGGTGGCCCACGGCCAGTGAAAATTGATTCGGACCAGTGACTTGCCAATTTTTTTTAATAGAATCTATATAAATATTCTAATTTTGAAGGTTTCAGGTCAGTAAATTCAAAAGTCTAATTTCGAAGACTGTAGTTTTATTTTAAATCTGATTTTTAAAGGTTTTTTCCCCATTGAATTCCTCAGAAAAATTACTGTCGGGAGCTTTTGCCATTTCTGATATATGAGGGAACCAAAAGAGACCAATGCTCAAAATTTAATACATGTGTACTTTCAATTCTATTTTGATCGTTTTTTTTTCTTTTTAATGATGATTATGAAATTTTCGAACAGATTTGACATCGCTAATATAATATGATAGCTTGTATGGTTTCAGAGATAAAAAGGGTCAAAGTGAGCCAAAAGAGTCTGTGGCTCTTGCTATATCAGAGATATGACTATGAGGGGGAAAAAGGATCCAATACTCAACATTTGTTATTTTAGGTCTGATTTATCATTTGTTTATTTTTTTTTTCTCTTTAAATTTCTTTTGAAAATCATTCTTTCACTTTTCAAACAGATTCTGCCTAGTGATGACTTTTGTTAGACTATAATAATTTTTAGTTAAACTGGTGCAAAAGTAAGTCTCCGATCATATCATGTTTCACCCAGTATTCAGTACGGTCAGGGACATGGCATGATAAATCACAGTAATGTGGTAAACGTATCGCTCTTCTTAGTGATACTGATTCACAAATGCATCTTATGCTCTCAGTCTGTTTAATCTACAATCTATGTACTTACTTTCTTATTATGAAGTTTGCTTGATTGATGCACAATATACGTCATGTCGGAAAATATATAATTTATTTTATGAGTTTTAGAAACAGGAAGAAAAGCAAGACTTTGGCGATCTTTTTTGCTGTTTTGCAGCGAGTGTAAATTAATTGTATATTTACGGATAATGTACATATAGTGTGTTTATATGCATCGTGCAAGGTCAAATAGATCAAAATAACTGCAAAATTGTCTGAAAAGAGCAGAAATAACGTTGTTCTGATAGTTTTCAATGACATCCTCTATCATGTTTGCACTTACAATGTATATTGTTACCGTTTCTTTTTGTCGCTCTACATGAATCGATCAGGTACCAGAAAAGCTTTATTAGCTACAGGTCTTTGACTAAATAACACTGAAGTTTATTTGACCTCTTTATTAGTACTCAAAATCACACAATGGCAGGATAACAAGAAATACTCTGAATATACAAAAGATATTTTAAAGATATATTAATTGGAACTATTTAAAAGATCTACAATGTATTCATTTCACCCAGATAAGTGATATGTTTATTACAGTGATAACTGATTTATCATGTTATGTCTCTGACTGTACAGGGGCCTGGGTGGCTCAATGAGTTAGGTCGCTGGATCTAACAACTCATACAAGCCTATCACCAAAACGGCGTGGGTTCGCGCCCGGCTTTGTACATTGCAAAAAAGGGTGCACTCGACTCGCAGCTGCAAGTGATAAAGTTTACCAGTTACTTGCCCATGGTCGGTGGTTCTCTCCGGGTACTCCGGCTTCCTCCACCACTAAAACTGGTCGCATGATATAGCTGAAATATTGTTGAAAGTGGCATTAAAACACCAAAAATCAAATCAAATCAAATCTCTGACTGTACTGTATCAACATCACCAAGATGAGTGATATGTTTATTACAGTGATTTATCATGCTATGTCTCTGACTGTACTGTATCAACATCACCAAGATGAGTGGTATGTTTATTACAGTGATTTATCATGCTATGTCCCAGACTGTACTGTATCAACATCACCAAGATGAGTGATATGTTTATTACAGTGATTTATCATGCTATGTATCTGACTGTACTGTATCAACATCACCAAGATGAGTGATATGTTTATTACAGTGATTTATCATGCTATGTCCCAGACTGTACTGTATCAACATCACCAAGATGAGTGATATGTTTATTACAGTGATTTATCATGCTATGTCCCAGACTGTACTGTATCAACATCACCAAAATGAGTGGTATGTTTATTACAGTGATTTATCATGCTATGTCCCAGACTGTACTGTATCAACATCACCAAGATGAGTGATATGTTTATTACAGTGATTTATCATGCTATGT
>MJUT01031627.1:118746-145951 GCA_002080005.1 Gigantidas platifrons
GACTGTACTGTATCAACATCACCAAGATGAGTGATATGTTTATTACAGTGATTTATCATGCTATGTCTCTGACTGTACTGTATCAACATCACCAAGATGAGTGATATGTTTATTACAGTGATTTATCATGCTATGTCCCAGACTGTACTGTATCAACATCACCAAGATGAGTGATACATCTATCAAATATCAAAATGATTTATCATGCTATGTCCCTGACTGTACTGAAACACTTTGTTCCATTATTATTGAATACCAAGGTTTATAAGGAACATTGTGGTCTTGATCGTATGGCAGTTGGATTTACAACTACCTGTGCAATCAGTGCCTATCACCTCTAAAGTTGTGAGTTTGAATCTCGCTCATGGCAAGGTGTGCTCGATACAACTGTATGTGATAACGTTTGTCAGTAACTTGCGACAGGTTGGTGGTTTCCTCCACCAATAAAGCTGATTGTCACGATATGACTGAAATATTGTTGAAAATGGCATTAAACACCATAACCTTAACTCCTAACCAAGGTTTATAACAATGTTGTAGAGTAGGTTTTTATGGCCTCCAAGATAACTTAACCTTAGATGTATGTGTAGAGTATAAGACCAGACATGTAGTCAGTTTCTAATCATAGATATCAGATATCTATTAGGAATTACTGTAAACATTAACATACATGTATAGATATCATGATCCTGGTTTGAAACATATAATAGCAATAAATAGAAAGGATAATTATTATTTTTTCATTAGTTGTCCTTGTGAATTTGTCAATGCCATCTCAAATCCTATTTAAATTATTGAAATTCAGGACAAAAAGGCTAACAAATTGTTTTTACCTTTGTTAAATATACCAGTTAAATCTTCTATTGAAAATCTTATAAAAGGTCAGATTTAATAAGACTAAAACACTAAGTAAATTTACATTCATAAAAGAAAATTAATAAATGATACTGTATTTCACTTTGTATTGGTTTTCGGTATTGATTTACAAAGCTAGGATTGATTAAATTCTTCATAAAAAAAGATAAGATTTAAATAACTACATCATCATGACCGTGTAGGCAGTGTTAATACTGATATTATTAAATTTGTCTTGTCTCTATAATAAACAGATTTAAACATCCATTATTACATAGGAATATTGTTTGACTTTTACCCCTGCCAATGTCAAGGTGTACTGGGAATGGACTGGACATGCTGGATACAATATCTTTATGTAATAATGTTTGTCAGGAACAAAATGGAGGGTCTCTTAATTTGTTCTGCAAATAAATCTGACCTAGCTGCTGAACCGTAGCTCTAAATGGTCCTTTTTTTTACGGACTATATGGTCCACAAAAAATAAGGATAATACTTTTTTTACGGACTATATGGTCCACAAAAAATAAGGATAATCCTTTTTTTTACGGACTATATGGTCCTAAAAAAAATAAGGACCATTTAGAGCTACAATTCCATAGCTAAAAACTTGACATGATCACAATGTAACTGAAATATTTTCATACATGTAGTTCTACATTTCATTTGGTGTTGACACATTTACATGTATCTTATAAAATATACTATAGGTATTACCTAGCAGTCAAAATATTTTTTTTATCGTATCTTCCATAGGATTTTGAAAATCTTAATAAAAGAAAAAGAAAATTAAAGAAACAGTAATATGATGATGATTTATTCCTTATAGTCAACAAACATGGCTGTGATACAAAACACCATCTACAGACATTACAAAAATATGTATTTTTGTTGTTAGAGAAAGTTAACCAGATTCTCTTTAGTTATTTTGGTCTCATGGAAATCTGGCCGTCATGCCATCATTTTACGCGACGTACAATTTATAAATGGGTAGGTGGATAGGCATATTTCTTTCTTTTTTCAAATATCTGAGAGAAAAAACTCTCAAAGTTTATTGTACTGTTCCTTTACCACTACTTATAGTTTATTTTAATGCTTCCTAAAACAAATGGAGAGGGGCATCATGGTCGTGCTCGTATGGTAGTTGGTGGTTTTCGCAGGGTACTCCAGTTTCCTTCACCAGTAAAACTGACCGCCACGAAATAACTAAAATATTGTTGAAAGTAGCATTAAACACCATAAAACCAAAACCAATCAATTACACCTGTTGAGGGAGAGAGGTCATTAAAAAAGAATAAACTAATTTGGATCTTTTGAAATAAACTTTAGTTAAAATTTGGACCTGCAAGATGTAAGTAGTGAGTTTTACTGAAAGTTAATATGTTTTGTTTATTTGAAATTTCAAGAGATGCCAAGTGGTTGGTTTTTTTCTTGTATTATCAAACTATCAATGTATATATTGTACCATTAGTGAAGAAGAATTCAAAATTTGAGTTGAGTGCATACTATACAATGATATACCATTGCTTGGGAGGTGGGTTATTTTGTTTAACGCCACTTTCAACAATATTTGAGTTATATCGTGACGGTAAGTTTTATTGGTGGAGGAAAACGTAGTACCCCTGACAAACTTTATCACATTGTATTGTTCACGAGTACACCTCGCCTGAGCAGGATTCAAACTCACAACGCTAGTGGTGGTAGGCACCGATTGTATAGGTAGTTATAAATCCAACTACCATATGATCATGACAACGGCCCTTTAGCATTGCTAATATTTTCATTTTAACAGTAGTACAAAAGTAAAGTGATTGTTATTTTATTTCTAAACAATTATAGTGACAAAAAGTAGTCTGCTGTCTATTTGTGAGACTAATAGTGTATTTAAAACTTCTTTAACGAGTTTAAAAAGAAAAGATATTTGGTTTTTTTTCAGCTAGCAATAAAAAAATAAATACCTGTACAATGTATTAAGGAACGATCAATGATTTAGACAATTTATAGGGCCTTTAACAGTCCTATAGAAATTGTGATCAGGCCATAAAAAATGTTATAACAAGGTGTCTATTGTCAATTTATAGATGTTTCATTTTCTTTTATTGACACTGTATTAAATGGTATTGATTATATTGTAATCCTAACACACATATGTTGACAATATACAAAGAAACTGCTATTTTCTTGGTAACTATGAATGAAGCTGTCACCAATGCATAAAAAAAACTCTTCTGTTTCAAATGACAGTGACAATGTTTCCCAAGGGTTTAACTTTATTTGAATAATTATTTTGTTATTATTGTTAAAGGGGCTCATCTTATTTAGGGGTTAGGGTTATGGTGTTTAACGCCACTTTCAACAATATTTCAGTTATCGTGGCGGAAACAAATTGAAAGTACCCGTTGAAAACCACAGACCTGCCGCAAGTCACTGACAAACTTGATCACATAATGTTATATCGAGTACACTTTGCCATGAATGGGGTTCGAACTTGACACTTTAGTGGTGATAGGCACTGAAGTAACTACCTCTTCCCTAAATTTTTTCAAGATACTGGTAAATTAATGTAGTATTAATTAAAATTGTTGGAAAACTCAAGAAAATTTGGTGAATGTAATTGTTTCCTTTGTGTTTAAAAATTAGTAATTTGTAAATCAAAATTGCAATATTGATTGATTATTGCTTAACATCCAGGGAACAGTATTTCAGCAATATTTAGGATGAAAACACGTTCAACACAATATATAAAAACTACCTGGTACATAGAAATAACAGACTGTGGGAGGGATGGGGCAACAGGTTTTGACTACCACTGGAAAACTATGGAGATTTGGGAATGGAGTGTGCTTGCTCTTTTTCGAAATCTACAAAAGAGGTCGTAAACTGTAAACATGCAGGGAGTGTGGCACTCTCCAAACACATTACCAACTTTGGTCCACGGTCAGGCTTTCTGTATTTTAACCTGATCATGACAATCATACAATGAAAGGGCTCCCCCTATTTGCCACCTGGGGACATACTGAACAGCTCTGTGGGTTTGAGCTTTGGGAATAATTTCACCAGTACCTAATTAAAGTCCTAGAATATAAGTGAATAGGATTAACAGACATGATCTGTAACTAATATGTAGTAATAATTTAATTCTACATTGTATACATTGTATATAAATCTGATGTCTTGTCCTTGAAATGAAAAATTGAATTGACTGTTCTAAATCAAACTTTTGAATTTATTATTTATATATACTGGTATATAAATGAAAGAATTAATGGTCCAACAAAGTTTTAATTATCTTTGGGCCAGAGGACTGGTGTTCATCGTGAGGACTGAATGTCCATTAATGATAGTTGGAGGGCACTTACATAAGTCTTTGCAGGGTTTCCAGCCATTTTGAATATTATATGTATAATTTAGTTATTTTCCTGCATTTTGATCAATAAAATATTTGCATTAAATTGAAATCTGATGAAATATTTTTAAGGTGATTCATCACGACAGCTTAAAACTTGGTAAATCAAAAGAAGAATTTCTACAGATAAATGGACCACTGATGGCCACAGCTACACATGTTATAGTGGTACTAACAGAGGCTGCCACTTTGTCACCATTTGTTTTCCATGAAGTTCTCTTTGCTGATTGGCTGGGTAAAAAATTGGTGACAGCAATGTTTAAAAATGTGTGGCATGGTCTAAGGCCATCACTGAAAGCTGTTTTAGGTATGGTATATAGTTTCTTAATTCAGTAATAACTTACTGATATAGTGTTAGTGTTATGGTGTTTAACGCCACTTTCAATAATATTTCAATTATATCTTGGCAGTCAGTTTTATTAGTTGAGGAAACGGGAGTACTTGGAGAAAAGCACAGACTTGCCGCCAGTCACTGACAAACTTTATAATATAATGTATCGAGTGTTTATGATATAAAATGAGATTTCATGCTTACATTTATACATGTATACTTAATTAAGCTTGATTTAAAGAAATTTCAAGCTGAAGTGAAAAAAATTTCATCTATCTTTAAAAATTGTAAGTTTGTAACTTAAATAAGAGTGGCCACATATGAGAGGATTGCTGTAGTATTCTTATTTTGTATGCCTACATGAGATATTTATTTATCAGGTTTTGTAAATAAGGTTGGTTTGAAATCATTACTGAGGAATGTATTAACAGGTATTCACATAAAAGTGGGGAAACAAAGGTGTGAGAACGTGCATATCTGATATGACACTTAATTCTTTTCGTTAGTTACCGGTAATTCAATATATATTGACATATATTAAATACTTTTTCAAATGTAAACCTTCAGTAAGTTTTAAAAGTATAAGTATATTATACTTATGTTTGTTGGATTTACACATGAAAACAACATTGTAACACCTTTAATTACTTGTCCTTTAAACTAGATTACAGGTACACAACATTTGATACACTAGTTACAGTGTGTTGTAGCAGTTGTTTTAGTGCAGAACTTGTCTCTGCATTCATTTCAAATGTTAAAACAGATGTATCAATGTTGTTTTTTTTAAGCTAATGATATTCATATACACATTGACAACAGGTCTACCCAGATTTTCTTGTAGGGGGTGAAAGTATTCTTAGTCAAGAATTTTGGGATGAGTTGACTAAAATTTTAAACAATTCAAAAAGAAGGACCAGCAACATAACTAAACATTAAATACAATTTAAATAAATAAATAATTTACAGATTTTATTTATGTTTTTCTTTATAAATAGTTTTCCCACCTGTTTAGGTTGGATCAGGGGCTTTTGGTGTTTAACAACACTTTATTTATATTATGGCAGTCATTTTTATTGGTGGGGAAACTGGAGGGCCTAGGAGAAAACCACAGTCTTGCTGAAAGTCACTGAAAAACTTTGTCACATAAAGTTGAATTGAGTACACATTGCCATGGACAGGAAATAAACACCTAACTTGAGTGATGATACAAAAAGATGTAGGCACTGGTTGTAAAGATGTAGGCACTGGTTGTATTGATAGATGTACTACTACTATATATGATCATGGTCACAGTGACCCCTTAACAGAGCATTATCTAAACAATATTACTATGTACCATTGTATTTACATTACACATATTGAAAGTGCAATAAACTACGACTTGTGAAAATGATATGTAAAAGACAGGACTATAACACTTAGTCATAATTACTTCTTCATATAGGATATTTTTCGCACTCACGCACAAGAAAATTATTTTTTAAATGGAGTACTGTGAAAATCACGATATAAAAACGTAGATATAGAATTTAGTGTGTACTATATGGTTAGGGGGTAATATACCTAAGAATAATAAATACAAATCTAGAGTCAATTTGCTAAAGTTTATTGACTAATTTTTAGTCATTAATTTCAGCCTGTGAAAATCCATTTAAAGTTTTAAAGTAGTCCTTGCTATTTTACTTTATTTTTAATTTGCAAACTTATATATCATCAATATTGATTATGTGATACTTTAACGAGAACCAATTAAACTGCTAATTAGTGTTATTTAAAAAATACCTGTAACAGTTTATCTTGGAACTTGTCTGAACAAGCAAAAAATACAACAGGATTGCTTCTCCAAGTACATTTTATGTACTGTATAATATATATATTGTAAAACAATGTAGAACAGTAAAAAAAACCACTGTTCCTTTATTTTAATTAGTGTTTAAGTGTAATGTTAGAAAGTCTCATGTTCATTTACATCAGTATCCTTTCTTACTACAAACCGTTCTTTTACTTTAATTTGTGTCTAAGTGTAATGTTAGATAGTCTGTCATGTTCATTTACATCCATATCCTCTCTTACTAATTGTAATTTCAACAGACAATTTGATAATGCACTTACATTTGTATTCAACAGATGGGGTCATGATCGTATGGTAGTTGGATTTACAACTACCAGTGAACTCATTGCCTATCACCACTAAAGTTGTGAGTTCGAACCCCGTTCATCGTGAGGTGTACTCAAAACAACATTTGATCAAGTTTGTCAGTGACCTGTGACAGGTGGGTGGGTTTCTCCTGGTACTCTGGTTTCCTCCACCAATAAAACTGACCACTATGAACTGAAATATTGTTGAAAGTGGCATTAAAGACCATAAGCATAAACCTATTCCACAGAAAATTTGGTAATGGATTTATTCAGACATATTTGAGCAGTCATCTTTAAAATCAAAATGAATCATTACTTAGATCAAATATTTTTTAATTTATTATAAATATACAAAAATATAATTGTATTTTAGCTGATTGTCCAGCCATTGACTTTGAGACAAAAATGTACAATGAGAGTTTAGATGTCTTGGAGCACCACATAAAGCCTTTACGTAGAGTACCAGGTGTTGTATTGGAACAGTCATACCTCAACAAGATGGCAGACGGCCTTAAACCATTGGAAAGCCTTGCTTTAGTCAAAAGTATGATATTTAAAATTTTTATGATGTTATTAAGCATAGAATTTATTAACATGATTTATTATATCTCATGCGATGAGAGCCGATGAAAGCAAGATATAGATATTGCTTTTACAGCATGACAACATTAACATAGCAAAGTTAAGTTCAGTTACTCCATTGGAATTCAACCTAGGCTCACCATGCTTGATCTACGCATTGATAATGGGGAGTACATTTCAGCCAGGAATGCGTCACTTTATTTTGACCTCATTTTTATGGTCTACTGACTATGATTATAATATTTTATGTCAAATGTTTGTGATTAGGACAGCTTTTATATTGGCATTACCATATAACATCGTAATCCACTCATTGATCATGGAGAAATCGTCAGCAAGGCAGATGTCTACTGACCATGCTCTTATTTTGATGGTCTATTGATTTAGTTTAATTTATGTCAAGTTTTCGTTATTAGTTCAGTTTCTTTATTGCCATGTGCATGCAACCCACATTAGTCATATTTGGTCCACACATTGATGATGGAGGGTACATGTAGCAAATTTTCGAACAAACGATTTGCAAGGGACAGGTGAGACATAGATATGTGTAAACACTTGTTTTATACCATTATTTATCCATTCCTCAGATGCATAATTTCTGTATTTCATTAAAACATATGATATTGTTTTTAGCTTCCCTTGGCCAAATGCCAAGTGAGCTCTTGCTATCATTTGGTGTCTGGCTTACATCAACTTTTAACATTTTAATCTTTCCTCCAAGACCAAACCAATCTTGGAAGGGATCATCATTGGAGTCCCTTTAAAAAATATCCAACGTCACCCTACATAAAAAAATATAGTTGCTGTTACTAAAAATAGAAATTTCTTAAAATATTTAAGGTTTTACAAATATGCCTGTGTAGGTGGTCATATTGTTTATTCTCATTCTTCAGGATGATTTTGGTAGATGTCTGGATAAAAATATAGATGATCTTGTGTATATCCTTCATTGCACTTTCTTTTCAGTTGTAATTGTTTTTTAAACAATATACAATACATGTAATCAGACATACTTTTGCTTTCAGATGGTGTTACCAAGGTAACAAAAGAAGAGGGTGATCCTCAAGTGTTCATAAGTTATCAGTGGGATATGCAGGGCAAAGTAGAAGACATCAAATATTTGTTGGAACATAATGGACTTCAATGCTGGGCTGACATCACCATTAACCAGCCACCAAGGGGAGCCAGTAGTAAGAGTACACGTAGCAGTATTACACATCCACATCCACAACTAGATAGCGGCCTGGAAACGTTGCAGAGCCAGATTCAACGGAATATGAAAGCAGCATCAGTAGTTCTTACTTGCCTCACTCCAAAATACTTACAGAGTGATAACTGTAAAAAAGATCTGACTTTAGCAGAAACATTTCATAAGCCAATTGTGCCTGTGTTACTCAGATTCTCTCCCCTTGAAAGTGCTCCTGATCAAGTACGGAAGCTCTTGGCACGTTACAGTTATATTGATCTTAGTAATGAGAGATTATACAAACAAAACATTTCGTTAGTTTTGGAGAAAGTTAAGAAGTTAGTAAGTCATAGAGGTTATAGCTAGTACAATCGTTTCACATAAAGTCATGTGCCATTATGTATAAAAACAAAATCCTGTTGTCCATTTAAACCATTTTAAAACCAGTTCAAAATAATTAACATTATACAAAACTTTAAATTATTAACCATTTCTTTAGTTGATTGTACAAGTGTTCTTTTTTTATATATATATATTATGTCATGCTAAAACCATCCAGGTTATTACAATTTTGTTGGTGTGTTGAAAGCTCAAATCAGATATTTTAATTAAGAAAATCTTTCCCAAAGTCTGTGGTAAATCTTTGTAGTATACATTGTATTATTTCTGCCCCTTGGTTTTTTCTTAAAAAAAAAACATTATTACTGGATTCCATGTATGATTTTCTATTATATCCAGTAATGTCACTTATCCCTACACCTTGGAATACATGTCCATAAGTCTCACACTTTTACCCCTCTGACTTTTTTTTTTTGTATATGATTTGTAGAAGTGTCTTAGATATTTGATATTTGGGTTTAGGAGGGTTGTGAAAAAAAGGAATCTGTTATGTTAAAATTATTATTATTACCGGTTTTGATTGTCAAAATATGAACAATGGCATTAAAATATTTACGGAATAGATGCTGTAATAAAAACATATTTTGGCAGAGACATTCTGTAAATCAATTCGGTTGTTTCGAATCATTTCCATTCCGTCAGAATTTTGTTATTTTCGTCTGCCAGATCACGTGATTTCGATGGAACTGCTGGTCCTGAGCTTCCGGTGTCAATGTACACAACAAAAACCGTTTTAACGTTCGATTCTCAAGTTAAAAATATCTTGACATTTTCTGTAAAAGACAGATATCAATTAAATTAGTTTATTTGTATCAAAGACTTCAATGCAGAGACAAATAATTCTTTAAAATTAAATTTGTTTTCTTTCTTTATTTGCGGCTGTCAGCATCATGAAAGGAAAACGATCTGCCTTTATGTATATATTTCTTATATAAGACAGATAGTGGGGTACCGAACACCAGTATTTATTCAGCGGTTTCCTTGGCGTCTCCATATTACAATTACTTATAATCTATCGCATCTACGACTATGATATGCTGATGTTGTCACAGTAATAGCGTACACACCGGAAGTCACCTGCCTATTTGTTCAGACGTCAAGACACGAAAAAGACGGAACGTGGTCGGAATTTACATGATTCGAAACAACCGAATTGTGTGAGTGTTATTGAGATTCTTGGTAGTTTAAAACTGTGATTATTTTTCAGTCATAATGCTGGAAGAGGGCTAACATTTACTTTTAATATCTAAGAAAACCACTGTTTTATACAGTAATCAACCATTATGTTCATTTGCTGCTCTTTTAGTTTTGTATTATTATTTATTATTACATTTTAACAATCAGTTTTAGACCATCAGGTCCAATACCACTGAAACCCTTAAAACAAACATGGCCTGATTGCTCCCCTACAAAGATTAAGTTTATGTTGTTTCAAAATTATTGAAGATATGCAACAACTGCTTTAATTTTTTTTAAAAGGACCCAATAGAAAATTGGGAAGACTGGAAATCTTATTGAACCCAGACTATACATAAATGTTTATTCTATTAAAACGATAATGTATAACCAGGTGAACGATACAGAATCAGGTGAGCCTCATAATTTTAACTCAGGTATATTTATTTAAATTGAATATGTTATTATTATTTTTTTTTATTTATATATGATTGGTTACAATGCAAAATTAATTATAGAAAATGTTGTTAGCTTTTGAAATAATGTAAATAAAATAAACAAAGTGACGGCTTATTGAATTTTCCAAAAGTGACAATTGCACATTAATCTTAATGAGTACTAATAAGCCCTATGGCCTAATATAAAACATGATAAATATGGGCACAGTTAACTACATTTTATATTTCATTAATATTAGTAAATTTTATAAATTAATAACTTTCTCTTTATGTAAAATTATCTCCCCTTGATAATTCTTATGTAAAATTATCTCCCCTTGATAATTCTTTATGTAAAATTATCTCCCCTGGATGAAATTAATTTCATTAACTTTGAGGTAAATTTTATCTTAAAAATAAAAAAAACAATTTGTTGATACATTTTTGAATTAGGCCTTATAGCATACAAGTGTTAAGTTGAAGTTGATATTTAAAAGTACAACAAAAAATGTACATGACCTTTCCAAAAATATCACAAATTAAAAGATTGATGCCAAGGCCATGCAAAATTAATTACTTGGTTCTCAGGCCTTTTTTTGTCAAAATTGATGACGGAGGGAGGCATTATTTTTTTTCCTTGTACTGCTGTAAAAAGTGATGAGGGAGGCATTTTTTCTTCTTTTTTTTGTGAAAAATATGGCAATGTATAAATCTTTTCATTACTTTATTGAAAATTTCAATTTTATTTCTTCCAATGGTGGCAGAAACATCACAAGTGGTTATTTTTTATGGAAACGTCCAATCCGCTGGTCCCAACGTACCATTTTTTATCTTCGTAAACAATTCCAATAAGGTACAAGCTTCGGAGAAGCCCCCTATTATGTTCCCTGGTAAAACTGACAAACATTTGTGCCGAATTTGCACAGAAACGATTGACATTTTGTCTAAATGTCAAACGGAAACACGTTTTTTATTTATACATTGTCATAACGATGCTTTAAATCTCATTTAAGCATGATGCGTTTTAAAGCGTTTCACCGACCACGCGATATAAGAGAAAAAACGGATGCGGTTGTTTTTTCCATACGGACAGCGCTACCACATTTAAATTTTTTTTTTTTACTATTTTTGCAATAAAATCAGCAATGCGGCGACGAATTTCCACATGCGGGCAGGCCTGAGAACCAAGAAATTAACTTTTTATGGCCCAATATTTACTTGATCTTCAAATATTGATTTGTTTTTTTCCCTTGCCAGAGAATGTGAGCTTTTGACATTTCTTGACAACATCATCTAGTGTGATCACCATTGCAGAAATAGGAATGTCTTTCAAAGGACTTTTTCATCTGTTTCAAATATATTGTTAGATGTAAGTATTATTCTAAAACTACTAGACCAAATAAAATCAAACTTGGTAGGGATTCTCTTTGAGTGGTTAATTTCAAGACTCCATTTTGTTATTGGAAATAGTAATTATTCAGTGCCTACAAGTGCTGCATTTTACTACAGGACTTGATAAAATTTTAACTAACTTCATGATACATGTAAACAGATGTTTCTCATCTATTTCAGGTTTTTGTGTGAAATTTGTAAAATATAAGTGTTTTTGAAATAAAAATAAAATACTGTGAAATTACTTGAGAATGTCTCCAAAGATGGAGATATTATTCTCTGAATCAAGCAAATTATAAACCATTTGAGATTATTCTATAAATCAAGGCAATTGTTAACCATGTGAGTGTTGACAAATTTTAGGAATCTCTTGGTAAATAAATTGATGAATTGAACATTTACTTTACACCACTTTAAGCATTTTTCCAGATGTATTACAGTGATAGGTTTAATAACAAAATGTTCAAGTGAAATATTCTACACCATGCACTGGACATAAATCTACATGCTGCTTTGTTAGTATAAGGCCACCCTTCTCATGAGTGGGACCTGATAAAAGGGATGACATTTAGTGAGTGAAACCTTATAAGAGCAGAACTACTAAAAGCTGGATGTATGTGAACACGGACATGAATCTATCTGAAATCCTGTTAATGAACAGCACTTACTAAACAAAACCTTTGATTCATACCTCAAAATGAGATGACCTCCCTTTTCTAACTTGATAAACAATGCATCTGTACTTTATAAAATATACCTGTCGTCTCATACAACTAGACAACCATCACAACTCCTTTTTGAATTTTAGACTAAAATTATTTTGTTCAACAGTTCATTTTTATTTAATCTACTGGCTGGCAACCCAACCTTGCCAAGTACCCAGTCTTGCTATCCAATTGTACTATACACACATATTTTCATGCAATTTTATCATTTTTGGTGTAGCAACTTGTTGCATAATCTCGTCTATGAAAATTTATGTGAGATAGCCAGATTGGGTTCCTGGCGATGTAAGGTTGTCGGCCAATATGAACCTGTATTGTGTATTCCTAACATTAAAAGTGCCTTTACTTTGCTTTTCATCATAATCATTTGAGTAGTTAAAAATCTTCCCTTGTACTATTTTACCACGATTTTTTGCATTGAGCTAATAATAACCTGGTCAAACTGGAAACTCTTTACAGAATACTAATAACATCATGTAATTGTTTACTTCCCAACAGTATATCACAATATGTGTTTTGTGTTCAAATTTGTACTTATATTTCTGATAATATTCAATGTAACACACAAACATGTCTCATTCATTTGTCACTTAGTTACTTAGTTGTCATTTTGAATATCTGTGTGTATTTGTGTATAATATCTGTGTGTATTTGTGTATAATATGTAAATCATTTGTTATGTCTGATAATCGATGTCCATATTTTTTTTTTTTTTTAGTTACCTCAAACATGGTATTTTTATATATATTTTTTTGACATTGGACAATTGTTTAAGACCTGGCATTTGGGTCAATGAATGTGAGACAGTCCCTATTCTTTCAACAATATTTAACTCAAAGCTACCATAACTAGCAAAAAAATATATATTAGGGAGTAGTCAAACAGTGAATATCTTTTAGACTATGGTACATGTATATCAATAAGCTTTCACTGGGAAGGTTTTTTTTAAAGCAAACTTTATCCCAATTAAATTCAAAAACACAAATTATTTTAATTAACATTTTCAGAAAATCTTCTGTAAGAAAAAGACAGGGATGGAATTTTTTTGGAATTCTGATTCCTAGTGTGATTAAATATAGTATAAAGCTCATGTAATTTAAAGTTCAAATTGTCAAAAAATCAACAAAATATACTATGACCTATTTATTGATACTGCATACAATTTAACATGGTTGATCAATTAAACTTACTGAACAACAGGAAAAGTATAATTTTATTACAAAATGTAAAATCATTTTTTTGTAATTATAGGAAAATATTAGGGAAAAGATTGTTTTATATATAATAAATGGGAGATAACTCTATGTTTTAAAGTTTTTAATTTTATTGGTATTTATTTGAGATGAAAAAAAAAATAATTAAAAACTATTTTATTTCAATTTTCATTAGAGGTGATCTTGCTGCAATTTTCATGCTATACGTGCATTGTGAGTTTATATTTAAACTCCCACTTAACCACAGTGTGGGAACGGAAATATATAATTGTCGACAATTGTGGGGTCAATTCTGGAATATAGGCAAGTACCTATACAACAAACCAGCAAATATGCAAAAATAACGGAAATGGCAAAGAATCGGGAGAAAACTTTTTCAATAATGGTTAATCGATGAACTAAGAATCCAGAGGATCTCCTAACAAGCTTAAGAGTTTTGTAAATTCCATCAAAGAAGCTTTTTCAAGCTGAAAAATCAATGACGATCAATGATTTGACACAATTAATTGGATATTAAATTAAACTATGAGCGTGTCAAATTCACTTTATTATGAAAACTAGAGAGGAAAATTCCCAATGAGCCTTCACAAGAAAAATAGACTATCGATGTTTTGTCATATCTGTTATTTTTGCACTTTTACAAGTTTGATCTGTATAGGTATTTGCCTAAATTCCAGATTTGACCTCACAATTATTGACCATAATACATTTCCTTTCCCACACTGTGTTAACTATATATCAATAAATAAATTTACATTTCCTTCTGTGGAAGTAAAATTTACAAACATAATTGGAAATATTTGTGACTTATCTCCCCTTACTAGTTAGGTGTTTACCACTTATCTCCCTTTGCTGGTTAAGTACAGTCAACAGCTGTGTAACATACATGTTAAAGACATATTTTCCATCACACTAACCTATTAACATACATGTACTTGGTAAATGTGAATTAATGAAAGTTAGATGTAGAATATAATGGCAGAAAATACAGTATACAAGTATATAATTTTAGATAGCCAAAAATGTGTTCTTGGTGCTTTAATAAGTTGATCAACATCAAAATTTAATTGTAACTAGACATGAAGATATACTAAATATGAAAGCAGAAATAGGCCAAGAGTTGAAAACAGAATAATTTAAGAGGTCGAAATGTTGGCAAACAAATGTTTAAGATATTGTATAAGCAATTGTTAAAAATTCTACTATTTATGTCAAAAATGGTATCATGCAATCTTTTTACTAGAGCTGTCAAATTGTACATCGACTGTATAAACTCTAGTCGTGTAAACCCAATGACTATATCATGTATACATTTTGATGTCAGAATTGAATGTCAATGTATTTGCTTGTTTGTTAATATAAAAGTTTACAGGGAAAATATTGAAAGAAATAAACTATTTAATTTCACATTTCTGCTTGTTTGCAAGACTTGTACGAAATAATTTGGGTACCTGTCAACAAAGTATGTACATTTTATATAAATATATCTAAATGGTTTTAAATCTTTTATAAAATTTTGTTTAATTATCTGCACAATGAATTCATAAATTAATTTATAAGGAACTTTACACTTAAATAGATATACATTTACATTTTTTTAATTCTGTTAATCAGTGAAGCCTGTCTGAATCACCCACCCTTGAACCAATTTTATTAAGTGTCCAGTTTAGATAGGTTTCACTGCAGTTTTTGATGATATACATAAATGTTGATGTTCAGGTATTAAGTTTTATGTTGTTAGTCCTTTTGTTACATGTTTGTACATTTTGTATTTGTTACGTTTCTTGTCCTTTGTTGTATTATTCCTGATCTCATGTCATGTGATTCTAGGGAGTTTTGACTCTTGACTGCCATTCATGATCATTATGTATATATATATATAAATATATATATTTGTGTATATATTATACCAGAGTGTGAAGTGTGAAGGTTACAGGTGTGAACACAGTGTGAAACAACACATGATTTATTGGGAGAGGGGACTTATTTTATACATATATCATGATGATATTTTCCAATCTAAAGAATATGGAAGGCTCCTGTATTTTTTTTTAGATTTTTTTTCTGTCCATCTCATTGTGGTTTCCTTTGACCTCATCAATAATAATTATTTAATTATATATCAAAGTGTTATAAATCACAAAATTATACATTCCAATATTTATCTCATTGAATGGTTGAGTTTAAGCCTTATTTTTCTATGTCTTGCTCTTTTTTTAACTTCAAAAATAATTTTTTACTATTACATCTATCATTACAAGTCATATTCAGTGGAGAAAAATATCAGTTAAAGCTACATTCCACATAAACATATAGTTACAAATTTGTATTTTGCACTGTTGGGGATTTTTCGAGTAGGTATGGACAATATTGACTGATCCCTAAATTGTGAATATCTTACAAAACTGTCTTAATAGATCTATCTATAAGGATTTCCAATGTTAATGTCAGATGTTATATACCATTCTTCACCGTTAACCATAGGCCCATAAGCCAAGGCCTGTAAAAATACCATTGGGTCTGTAAGAATTTCACTTACAGGCTAGTATAATCCATTTAGAAAATTCTCAGAATGATTGTTTGGGCCCGAGAGCAAAAAAAACAAGTATATCGTGAAGACTGGTATACCTGTACACACATGTTTATACACTTGATTGCTGTCATTAACTTTGGTTGATATTTTCAAAATTGTAGATCTTCAATGCACACACTAAACAGGAAAATGTTTTTTATCTTCAAGACATAGATACGATTTTTGAAGAAAAACAATAGAGCGATTTTTTTTTACATGTTTATTTTACTTAAACCTTGGTTGCAGTTTTTTTTTGTATCAAATAACTTTTTGAAATGGTTAAAATTTATACCTAAGTAGATCAACACATTTTTGAGAAAATATATCATTTTTTACAGTTCAGATCAGATTTTATCATTTCAACAAAAATAAAATACTGGAGTTTTTTTGCCTTATATTTAAATTTGTAACTTCATCCAAATTTTCATAGATTGAACAAAACATTTTTTTATATCAAAAGAATATTTTTGTGAAAACAAATATCAATCAAATTATATTTTTTTAATAGACTAGGTTAATTAAGGAATATTTGAAATTGTTGAACAGGTTATACGATATAACCTGGTTTGGGTCAGTTTATGCAGTTTATGAAAAGCGTAAACTGACCCAAACCAGGTTATGCAAGTATAACCTGTTCAACAATTTCAAATATTCCTTATAATTTAATCTTTACAACAAAATTTAATGATTCCTCGATTTTAATTACGATTATTTCATGTGACTATTTGAATTTGTCGTTGGCGGATGAACACGTTGGTGACGTCACAATACCAACCCAGGTTATCCTGTATAGACAAAATTTTCTCCAGGCAGATTAGCCAATCAGATTGAAATATTCAAATCAAATTAAATTATTATAAATTAATCTTAATGGATTTTTTTTCCTTATTTTGCAATCAAAAAGTGATCAACAATATCATAAGCCACAACTACATGAGGGACTCTGTGGCTCACCTTAAACTCTAAAACACAATGTAGACAATGATAGGTATTGATGGCAATCATGATTTGTTGAACTTAGATATACAGCATTAATCTGATTACCTGTCATCAGGTGTGACAGGGTTCAGTATAAACTATAACTTCAATAAAAGGGAACCAGTAATTATTTTTTGGATGTTCTTAAAAACAAGTTGTTAAGTGCTTCCTGATAAATAAATAAATAAATATCCTAAATACGCTGAAAAATATTGTAACAATAAAAATTTATGAATTATTGAGAAATTAAAAGATAATATTATAAGCTGAAGTATCTGTGTTTCTGCTGTAATACCATGCAATATTCAGTAACCAATCTTTACATTCTGTTATTTATACAAGATGGAAACTTTTGTTTTTGTTATGGAACAAAATAAATATGAAAGAGAATGATTTGTTTTATTTATGCCTTTTTGAAATGTAAACTGTGAATGCTTTGAAAAATGGTTTCACTTCAATTGTGAGCAAAAGAGGAGATTTCATACTATTTTCCATGGTTTCATTCCAGTTTCCTACAATTTTGTTTATTTTAAAGAAAATTTGAAAGGGTTTGAACCCTCCACCTAAACATTGGGAAAATGACATTTACCAGTAATATATGTATTAGATTTTGATTTCACTTTGGTTTCTGTACATAAAATGGCATTATCTGAAATCACTTAACAATGTCAAGTAGACAGAAATAACAACTGCACTTTTACATTTTGAAGGTAAACCCCATGGTGGCCACAACCACTGCACACAGTTTAACATGTTTTCCTTTTCAATTGAGTGAGTGAATGAGTGATTGTTGTTTAACCCCAAATGAGCAATGTTTCAAATACATGTACAAAATGTATATCATGGCAAGAACAAGTTGAATTTGATGAGATGATAATGATGTCCGTTTTGTACTAGTCTGCAGGAGACACATTATCATGATTCCAAGCCAATCATGATCTGTTCCCTTTAGATTGAGGTTAGGTTTATGCCACTTTCAACATTTATATATTGGCATTCAGTTTATTGTTGGAGGAACCAGGGAATTATAAATTGTTTTATAATTCTCTGGTTAAACTTGCAGACATGGCCCCTAACAATATCGTTTTTGTGTGTAGATAACATTACATTACATAAATTACTTCTTAAAGTAATATATGATATTGACATTTCACGTGGCAATCCTACGTATATCCAATTACACTTAGGAAAGGAGAAATAATCATGGACAGTCATAGGTCTGTCTTGTGTACCTTTAAAATTTCAACCAAAGAAGGACTGGATCTTCCGTCACTTTACTGGAATCGTAAATCATATAAGTGTCCTTACTAACAACGTTATATTGTTGGGACTGCCAAATGCTCCACGAAACAACTTTCCAGATTATTAACATATATTCTATCAGCGGTCAAAACTGTGGTTCAGAGTTACTGTGACTAGCTACTATAGGTGTGTTTTGTGAGTCAGATGTGGGTTCTGAAAATTTCTAATGATCTATTATAGTACATACAATCAGGATCCCTCTCTTCATCAAATAGCATTAAAATATGTTACTTCTCTATCATATACACCAATATCCCCATTCAAAACTGAAGGATATATTAAAAGAATTAGTTCAAATTTGTTTCATAAAAAAGAATGACAAACTTAGATACAAATACCTTTATAGGAGGGACAAATCTTATTATTTTAAATAACACTGATTCTACCAAAAAATTAACTGATAATGATATCATCAAAATCCTATTGATTGACAACATGTTTTTCAACGGACAGTCGCTATTCCTGTGGGTACCAATTGTGCTCCTCTTCTCGTCGAACTGTTCCTTTGAGGCAAATTTCATGCAGTGGCTTCTACGTGCGTAAAAAATATAGGGTACAGATCTACATTAATTAATTAAATGCAGCAATTGAGATGTAACCTGATTGAGCGATTACCATTAACTGATAATTTGTATTCTTTTTTTTTCTGGCCGTATGGTCACAACACAAAGTAAAAAGACCGTTAAGAGCTACGGTTCTGCAGCTAATATCTTTGTAAACATGCACTCATACCACCAGTCTTGTTGACATTTTGGCCAAGTGACTGATTATATGAAGACTTGTTTACTTTGGTCGGTTTAAATAAATGGAAACAAATTAAAAATGTCTTCAATTTTAATTTAAAATTTAAAAGATGACACTATGAGTTTTATAAATCTGTAAATATTTAATATACCAAGATAAACATTTTGATCAACTAATCCCTTCCGAGATATTTTAATATAACAATCCGATACGTGTAAGTATCCCAATAGCTTTTGGTGGAGTTTCACTTACAGGACGTGTTAATTTTATATCCACATAAGGTAGGGTTATTTTTTTTCCTTTAAGAAAATTTGTCTAATGACAAGATTTACCGACTTTAAAATAAAAAGCAGAAAGAGAAAAAAACCAGCAAATATGGGTCGAAATCAATTGACCGTTGTATCAATTGATCCATAATAAACCAATCATCGAATATTTTAAATTGATACACATTTTTAAATATTTGTCGTGAACATGTGTATATATCCCCAAGCAGATTGTAAATAAAACCACTGTTTATACGTCATACTATTGTAGAAGAAGTCGTAAGTAATATGGGGACCAGGTGACATTTGTTCTTCTGCTAGAGAAAATAAACAATAACAACGGATCCATTTAGCCAAACCATTTTCCAATAGCACGATTGTTTATAAATTTTAAATATTTAAGCAATGATCTCATCTCCCACAACTGTGCAATATTTCTCTAATACACAATTGGATTTTTAATAGCTCCCCCTTCTCTGGTGTCGATCGCACATAAAGATCTAACGCAAGAGAACACACAATCGTGTGATCTTTTACTATAAGTAATCGGAGATGTTGCATTACTGCAAGGACCGTATTAAATGTGTCCTCACATTCATGTGACTTTTTTCGATAAGTTGGAGCTGACTAATCGGGTGATACATTACTGCAAGGACCGTGTATCGGTGCGCGTCCTTGGTTACATTAAAATCAGGTCAGAAAGTTAAAAACAAGGTTGTTTGTATTATTATATGACCACTGAAATCTTAAAAGTTGTACACTCATTAATCCAACAGTCTGTCACATGTAGAGTTGTTAAATTACTTGTTTAAAAAACAAATAAAACAACGGTTTGCCTCGGTTCGAAACTCTGCTATTATTCTTGTCAATGCAGGTTTGTATTCCGCGTTTAATGCCCTCTTATAGACACAGAACGTTCGTTTCGTATCGGCGAATCGATCAAAAATTTATTCACCAGAATTCCTAATGTGTTTCTGCACTCAACACTAACATCGGTATAACAGCGACCGAACTTCTTTTAAAACCACCACTCGTTACAATAGTCCGTTCCTCCACATAGATTCTAGAAAAAGAACAGCAGAGGTTTGCCGACTGTTACAACACCACAGTCTAGGAACCTGTACGCCTGAAATCTCTTATTGGCGTGCTCTTCTGTAAGCTGCATTACGGTTTCGGTGGAATTCGACATCTTACACTTTCACGGCAGGTAAGTTTTTCTATGCTTTCATTAAATTCTAATAACCTGTATTCCAAAAACTTGACAGAATGCGTATGATTGATTGATGCAAGGACTGCATCTTTGCTTTTTTAATGAATTAACCGTTAGCGTCATATTTACCATTTTAACAGGTTCTTTTGAACAAGGATAAAATAAAATTGTCCCGTTTGACCCTTTATCCTTGAATAATATTCCCGATACTTGTGTTGGTAATGTCAATAGATATGAACACAGTTTATGCAAAATTACAGATATGAATACTTCAGCATTGCTAAATAAATAGACATTTTAAAATACAAATTTAGCACGTCAATAAGGGTACAGACAGTTTTCAAACGCGACGTCAAACAGACATACACAGCTACAGCAAACAGCCGACAGCACATTCATTTTTTCAATCCAATTTTTCAGAAGGAAAATTATGTTTTCTTTATCGCTTATTTGTAAAAAGAATGCTTCTCACATCCAAAACTATCCATGCAAATACAGTCTAAATTGGAAGCCAATTACGCATAAAAAATGGAATTTTTACCTTTTCTGGTAGTAAAAACAAACGTTTGATACTCCATTCTGAATTTGTTGCGTTATTTTATCCAAAGAAACTTGAGCGTCCGTTAGAGTAATGAATCATGTACATTCTGTAACTTTTTTACACAGATACATTGTATCTGTCGATAATAAATTCGGAAAAACTTGACTGCCTTGAAAGCGTGGGCAGTCGATTTCCACCGAAACCGTAATGCAGTTTACAGAAGAGCACGTCAATAAGAGATTTCAGGCGTACAGGTTCCTAGACTGTGAACACGTGAAGCTTGAATCCATAATGGCAAAACAGTCAACGTATTACCTCCATTGTATAACAATTATAATATCTCCGACTGTTTTGGCTTCAAATAAAAAGATATTTCCAAATAACTTCGCTAATATAAACCCGTGAGCACAAGTTGGGCTCGGCGATTTTTGTTTATGTGAATTCCATTAGACCATTTAGAGACAAGAACATCGCGTTCGGGTAAAAAATAAGGCCGATGTGTTCATTGTTCATCTTCGTATTCTTGTACGCATGCGGATAGTTGATCTCGAAAACCGGTATATAGAGAAGAGAATACAAACGCTCGACATCTCCTACAAGGACCACATCACAAATAATGAAGTGAAGAACAGAACCAGGCAAGCCAGCGGGCCTCACGAAGACAAACAAAAAACAGAGACGATAACAAAACAAAAATAACCCACTGGACTCATAGCTAAAAGCAGGGATGTCAATAGATTTTGAAGTAGCAGGAGAAAATTGAAAAGTAGCAGGCAAATTGATGCGGATGGCACCACAGGCGCTCGTGGCACGGACTTACCACCCCCCTTTTTTCTAACTTTCTGTTTACAAATTTATTTTCAATAAAATTTCTTTATTTCTTTATTATTTCATCTCTTTTTCCTTATTTTAACTTGTTCATGTCAATATTAATATAATCATATGTTAATATCAAATTGCATGTGTTGACCCTATATAGATATAGCAAGGATTTATATAGTAGGAAGGATATGAATCTCCTATATAAATCCTTGGATATAGTATCACCGCATCGGATGTAATGGCAATGTTCAAATTTAGTTACCGTAGATGACACTGAACATTTCAGATGTAAAATTACATGCTTTATGAACAAAAAATTGAGGAGACTATATTTAATGAAAATAATTGATATTTTATGATTTGATTTGTCACATTAAAAGAAACGTGCTTCTTTTTTTTGCGAAGGTCTTCCCTGTGTCAATGTTAGATTTACAGTAACATAATATACAGATAAACCAATTATTATTTGTCATATTAGATAGAATACATAAATAGCTGTGGGTATTATTATTTTTTAATATTTTCCTGCATCAATGTTTATTTCAAAGGAACATAATACAGAGTAAAGCCCGCCATTATGAATGAGCGTCCAACGGCGGGAAATAGAATAGTCCTTTTTTACCTCCTTTACAAAAGACTTTTACTTCAGCAATGGAAACAGAATTTGCGGGAAAACGCTCGATCGGGAATGTAAACAAAACAATTAGGTAACAGCTGATAAAAGTGAGAAATAAAATCAAACGCCGGCAAAAAGTGCAAGACAGGGAAATCTCCGACACCCTCGGGTGTCGGAGATTTCCCTGTCTTGCACTTTTGCCAGTGTTAGATTCTATATATCTGAGATTTCCGTCTTGCCCTCTTACCGGTGTTTGATTCTTTTTCTCACTAATACTTTATTGAAAGTACAGTATTTTCCTTCATGAAACATGACGTAACACATATTTTGACGTCATTGAAGAATGACGTGAAAGGTACGTAAATGGACATATAGAAATACGAAAAAAATGAAAATAAAAGACACAAATATATTTAATACGTTTGGATTCTGTATTAAAAAAAAACAATGGATAATTCCATAATATATCTGTTGTCCAGCTATCAGACAGGGTATATATAAATGTGACATTCCGGCTTAGGATATATAGTTATAAAGGATCTATCGGTGCGCGACAAGTTTGGGGAAATAGCACCTTGGGGGTCACTTGCAAATATATTTTAGTGGTTCATTAGAGAAACAATCTCTAACATTGTTTCCCGTTTATTACGATAATTTCTCAAATCTCGATAAACCTCGAACTTTAAATTGTGAAAATTTAACTATTTTGATTTGAGAAATTATCGTAATAAACGGGAAACAATGTTAAAGACTATATATATATACATGTAAATGGAACGAAGTCACAACTCCCAAGTGGAAGCTATGAAAAAAAGTAGTTATTTGATTATTCTAAACATAGTGATGTAGAGCAGTTTTCGTCCACTTAACGGGTTTTCTAATATGACGTCATAAGTGAATGAAACGTAATACAATATTTTGATATTTATTTTCTATCGATAGTAAGAAACGTGTTCCTTCATTGAAAAGTTTGAACTTTTTCCTCCACAAGTCATTGACTTCTTTTAAAAACTTGATGATGAATCGGCAGTTTTCGTCCACTTCGGCTATTTTCGTCCACTTTAAATAAACTACCAAAATGTTAAATTCAAACGGTCTGCTTCGCATTTCCATCAACAATGCTAAGTTTTAACGATTAATTTGTTAAATAAAAAAGTATAATAATGTGCATTTTTTGCATTTATAACTATACACGCCGAGTCCAGAGAATAGCATCGTGTATTAGTATTGCCACAGTAATCAAATAGCAGCATTAAACTCTTCCGAATCACTTGGCTTTTTGTTTTTGTTTTCCTTTTCCTTTATTTTTCTTTTTCTTTTTTTTTTGTCCAGCTTCATGTTGAAACGTCATATAGCTGGATATGCTGTATTATTTCTTTAATTCTTTGCAGTAACTGCAAAAATCTAACTGCCGGTGTGGAAGCTATTTCATTAAATCATTGAATCATCTAATACTTCTTTTATTTTTCTTTCTATGTGATGTGAAAGGTAGTTGGCCAGCTTTGTGTTATTTCTGTAAACCCTTCCGAAACACCTGATTTTTAGTTTTGTTTTATTTTTACAGAAATGTCCGGCTTTATATAAAAAAAAAAACGACATGGAAACATTTAATCGGTCGTCTATTTCTGTTTTTATTATGTTCATTTAGTGATTTACTTATATGTAAATAGTATCTTCCTTTTTCAGTGCAGTANTATCGTGCACTTTAGACCAGTCTACCGTACGTGGTAGGAAATGCTAATCTTTCCAGAGCATCTAATATAATTGCATACAAGCATTTCAAAAGACCTTTCACAGAAGACCACTGACACGGCACGGCACCACAAAATGCCCTATAATCTACATTTACAGCGACCTCTTTGAATTTAAATAAGTGACCTGTGACATAAAAGACCGACCCTTCTTGATCCTCATATTTAACAAAGCTTTTGTGAATATGTTTCTGTGTCAATAGTTAAGGTAAAGAAGTAAAGAAAACAGTATACATACTGTATGTAGCAACAATATAATTTGATAACAAATATTTTATAATATGTTCTCAAAGCATATATCCATAAAACATGTTGCCTATTTATAAGCAATTGTCGCACTCGAAAGGGAAGCTGACGATGTCATCTTGATGCACATCGGTAAAGTCAATACCAGAACAACTGGCTTGGTAGATGGAAGAACAAAGCTCACAACATACATAAATGTCATTGACATCTACAGTTTTACATTTGGCACAAACGGACGGATTATTTTGACCTTTTTCTTTTTTGTTGCGTTTTCCGTTTTCTTCAATTTTTCGCTTTTTTTCTTTTCTTTGTTTTGCTTTTTTAGCATTTTCTTCTTCTTTCAATTTCCGTTTCATTTCTCTCTCTAATTTTCGCTGTTCCTTCAATTCTTCTTCTCTTTCGTTTTGCTGTTTTCTTTCCTCCAAAATCCGAATCATTTCCGTACCAGAAACTGCCTTTGGAAGAGTAACATGACGTTTCCTTTTTCTGACAGTTTTATGCTGACTTGGCATTGAAATTGCATTCTCAAATTGTTTTCTTAATTAATGTCAATGTGTTATAATATTTTTTGTTCTGATACCAGTGAATTACCAATTTTATTTGTTTTAAAATGTATCTTTATTCAAAAAGTTTTTTTTCCTATTCCAATAAAATATATTTTGAAGACCACTTTTCCTTCTTAACCACAAGGATGAACTATGCAGAAAATTATATGTAGAACAGAGTTCATATATAAATATAATCATGAATTACCTCCCTTATCAAAATAGTGCATTACAAAAAATGTCATTTCACATTTGAAGATATGTCAAGCTGCTTCTTTTTTTCTTTTTTTTTTTTGTTATTTCATGATTCCGCTAATGTTTCCAAGTCGACAATTTTGTTGTCATAAAATATTATCTGTGGCTTTTATTTTTGGGATCTTTGTTTTGTTTTCGTTTACCACGTGAATTGCAAGCCATGTTGAAGTACATTATAAAAGCCACCACAATATCAGATGATAATAAAGTATTTCATTTCGCAATTTCACACATTTCGTTTACATTTTAAAAATTATTTAAGTCTGGGAAATAAGCGTGTGTAATTAAAAAAATAGACAACTTGTCAATCACATCATTAATAGCCATTTTTTTGTTTGATTGTCTTGATTGACATCATTAACAACTTCAAAGGTGGGTTTATTGAATTGTTAATTATATTGTGATCGGCAAGGTGTCCGTGGCTGAACTTGGATTTTTCTGAGGACAGGTTCGATTCTTCTGGTCATTATATTTTTGGATGATTTTTGTTTTATCTCCTAAATGGTCACTATTCCAGAAGCCAAAAGTACATGAAGTAGTCAACGCCGCGATATTTCCAAATCTGTTTGGCGTTACCGAAATGGTTACGGGGCGGGCATGCCGATAAAATACAGCTTGAAATTGCATGAAACGACCAGAATACGCTTTTCTAGTGATATTTGTTGGCATGAGCATTTCTCGTCACGGCATAGCCAGAAATCATGGGTACTTTTGCTCATGAATAATCATCAACCAAATCGCTTCATGTATGACGTCAGCAAATAAATGTTGAACCATATTTGGAAGACCCTGATCAATATGAACTCGTATCTATTTTTTTTTAAATAATATTTCATCATAGTTTTGTTCACATAAATAACTTGATAATTATTTGTGATCGTATCAAAATTAATATGTTCATTAGGAATCCGATGATGTGTGTAAAAGATCGAAAATATATTTAAAGCACCGCCCCCACCCTTTTCATGATCACATTAAATAAATAAAAATATGTAAATAAAAAATGTATTTGTGCTTTTTTTTTTAAATTTCTGCCCCACATAAGTATTAGTATGTCATTGAAATCGTTTAGTATATACACATGTATATTGTTAGATTTTTCGAATGTTTTATTACAAGTATTCAATGTTTTGTTGATATTGTGTAATAAACATTCATCGAATTCAAATATATCATAATAAAAGTTTATTCACCCTTCATGGAGCCTCGATTTATATACAGGGACGTAGCTGTGCACGCCATAATTACTTTCGACGAGCTACAAAATGGTGCGATCTGGGGCCATTTCAGGGTTTCATATAACATAGAATCAAGCACAATTTTAATGATTTTGATAGACAAGAATATCCTAAAATTGTCAAAAATCTGCCCTTCGTGTCTTAGCAGATTTGTACAAGTCCACTTCAAAATCTCAGTGAATATGCATCAATCCCAGGGAAGATGATAGCCTGTCATTCTTCATAGTCGAACTAACACAAGTTTTCAAACGTCTCAGTACACTAAATGACATCTCAG
>MJUT01031627.1:157904-177554 GCA_002080005.1 Gigantidas platifrons
AAAAAAAAAAAAAAAAAAATCGATTGAAATGTGTTTCAAATTTATATATGTGACGTCACATTTTATAAAGACCAGACTAAAGATGAACAATCATATTCTTTAAAGAAGAAATTCAAAATGGTTTCTTTTTTTGTAATTTATGATATTAGAATTTAATTTAATTTTTATACAATTTTTAAAGAGTCTAATAGCATTTTATTTGCATTAGGCAAACATTTGAATTACTGAAAATATTAAACCAGTTAAATAACTAATTGAATCTAAAAGGAAAAAAAACTTCAACTGTTGTGTACGTCACTACGACCTTTAAGTAAATGTTAAATGTCATTGATGAAACGTAACTTTCAATGCTGCATCATCATATCAGGTCTGGGTTAGAGTTATGGTGTTAAATGCCACGTTCAACAATATTTAAGTTATATGGTGGTGGTCAATTTTATTGGTGGAGGAAACCGGAGTACCTGGAGAAAACCACCGACCTGTCACAAGTCACTGACAAACTTTATCATATAATGTCGTATCGAGTACATCTCGCCTGAACGTGAATCGAACTCACAACGTTTGTGGTAATAGGCACTGATTGCACAGGTAGTTGTAAATCCAACTACAATGTGCCATATGATCGCGACCTCGACAGCCCCCTTTACTAGGTGATAAACCATGGCTAATGTGGTACAGTCTCATGCATAAAATATCCGTTTGAAATTAATATTTACCCAAGTGAACAACACTCTTCCGTGACACATGCACTTCTTGTACAATATTTGATCAGACTGTCGGATCGAGAATAGCAGGATGAACGCCCAGACGAAGCATTGCTGATATATATATAGCAGTGGCATACAAAGTTATACAAGTGCCTGATCCTTTCATAGTTTTAAATGCAACGTTCCGATAATGTTTTAAATGCAACTTTTTTCTCATGACTGAAGGTATTGAAACATCATAATCGTAGAACATTTTGTCCAGGCGTTTGTTTGTTCAATTTAAGATGTTGACCTTTTCCTGCCGAAAAAGGAAAGCTCCATATTTAGTGAGCTATAATGTTTACGGGCAACTATTATACATAATCTGAGATGAGTAGCGATTAGTTAAATGTCAGGTAGAGTTGTTTTTCGGGTTATACAAGAAACCACAATTTTATGCAGAATAAGATTATAGAAAACGAGGTTTTTTTAAGATTGCCTAAGAAAAGTTTGTATATACAACAGAGGTAATCATCAGAAGCTGTAAATCAAAGGGCAGAACATACAATGGAAGGAATGGAAAGAAAGAACATACAATGGAAGGAATGGAAGGACAGAAATACAATGGAAGGACAGAAATACTATGGAAGGAATGGAAGGACAGAAATACAATGGAAGGACAGAAAATACAATGGAAGGAATGGAAGGACAGAAATGCAATGGAAGGACAGAAATACAATGGAAGGAATGGAAAGACAGAAATATAATGGAAGGACAGAAATACAATGGAAGGAATGGAAAGACAGAAATACAATGGAAGGACAGAAATACAATGGAAGGACAGAAATACTATGGAAGGACAGAAATACAATGGAAGGACAGAAAATACAATGGAAGGACAGAAAATACAATGGAAGGAATGGAAGGACAGAAATACAATGGAAGGAATGGAAAGACAGAAATACAATGGAAAGACAGAAATACAATGGAAGGACAGAAATACTATGGAAGGACAGAAATACAATGGAAGGACAGAAAATACAATGGAAGGACAGAAATACTATGGAAGGACAGAAATACAATGGAAGGACAGAAATACTATGGAAAGACAGAAATACAATGGAAGGACAGAAATACTATGGAAGGACAGAAATACAATGGAAGGACAGAAATACTATGGAAGGACAGAAATAAAATGGAAGGACAGAAATACAATGGAAGGACAGAAATACTATGGAAGGACAGAAATACAATGGAAGGACAGAAAATACAATGGAAGGACAGAAATACTATGGAAGGACAGAAATACAATGGAAGGACAGAAATACAATGGAAGGACAGAAAATACAATGGAAGGACAGAAATACAACGGAAGGACAGAAATACAATGGAAGGACAGAAATACAACGGAAGGACTGAAATACAATGGAAGGACAGAAAATACAATGAAAGGACAGAAATACAATGGAAGGACAGAAATACAATGGAAGGACAGAAATACAATGGAAGGACAGAAGTCATGGTGACGACGGTAAAGCTTTACCACTAGGAAAGCTTGGATAAGTAGCTTCTATGTTTACCATTGATCATACGATTTGGTAACGAACAAAAAATACAACTTTTGTCATCTTTAATACTGAAATTATATTAGCAGTATATTACAAAATTCAAATGATCAAACATTTAGTATAAGGATATAATATTTGTATTTTAATTTCAGAATCGACCAGTTAAGTAAACTGTAATAATTAAAGGAAGTCCGTCTCAGTTAGTAATGGTACAACAACATCATCATCACCATCACAACCCTGACTCATCTACACCAGCAATATCTGTAGTAGACCATGACAGTCACCATGGTCACCATTCGCAGCACTCAACCCATGATGTAAGTAGAGAGGCATAGTCTACAATGATATAAATATTGTTCTGGTACCTCCACAGGGGTATTGGTGTTCTGCTGTCGCGATGTAAATGTAGTCCTACTGTTACCACAACATGTGTGTAGTCGTGCTGCTGCCACAACATAGATATATTGTCACACTACTACCAGGATACATGTAATATAGTCCTATCTTTTCAACACAGTCGTTAAAAAATCATAGACATGGCAGTAAATCCTGTACATCTATATTTATGATACCAGATGTCTTCATTGGCAGATTTACATAATGTTGTATGCATATTCTTTTATATTTTACATCCGTTTCATTATATCTATGATCACCAACTTAATATAGGATTAAACACTGTTTTTTTAGGAAATTATCTATGTATAAACTCCGGCAACTCACTCACAAACTGAATAAAGTCCGAAAGACTATGTAGTTTGTGAGTGAGCTGCCGGAGTTTATACATACATAATGTCCTAAAAACAAAGTCTTTAATCCTTATAATTCTTATTCTTGGACATCGTGTTGTTTTCGATGTTAAATACTAATAATTCTTGGTGGATTTTTTTTTCATATTCCTACGCCGTAACGCTACAAAAAAAGTAGTACAGTAAACGAAAATATTGATTTATAAATTCCTTTCGAATGACGTAGAATAAGTGACGATATCCAATCAGATTACGAGTTATTGATAAATTCTAGTAAGAATAGAATTATCATAATATACATTTAATAATTGGTTATGTTCCGGACTTCCCCATTTCTCAATGTTCTTTTCTAATTCATCAAAAAACGTTTGTTTCAGTCATATGTATGTGATGGAATAAATATATTTGTTATACAAGAGTGCTAAAAATTAGTTAAGCAAAATTTACTCCATCACATTTAATTAAAATAATTCAAATGATATACAATGTATTATTAACCAAAATTATTAGACTAAGAATACTATATTCATATTTTGCAGCATGCTGTTTACTTCAACTTTAACACAGATATGGCAGTTCTATTTTCTGGATGGTCGTTGAACTCCAGAACGGGTATGTAATAATATGCAATTACGGCCCTCAGAAGAGGTGAATATCCAAAATTTGTCAACCCCACTAGGGTTATTTCCCTGAGGGCTTATATCCAAAATTGTCAACCCCACTAGGGTTATTTCCCTGAGGGCTTTAGCTCGATGGAAATAACCCTAGTGGGGTTGACAATTTTGGATATTCACCGATTCAGAGGGCCGTAACTGTTTTATTATACCGAACAAACAATTGAAATATACTGTTTAATATTTGAATTGTTAAAAGTATTATTCCATGTTTTTACACCGTTGAATAATAGGGTTATTCAATGGACGTGTGTAATTCTTGAGGTTATTCACCGTTAAATAATAGGGTTATTCAATGAACGTGTGTAATTCTTGAGGTTATTCACTGTTGGCGGCGATTAGAAGCAAAAATGTCCCGATTATTTTAGGTAATGTGATTATCTTTTAACCAATAGAATTGATTCTTTATTATGTGAGGCATAATAATAAAAAATATCGGCTAAGGTTACCTATGTATGCAAGAGATGACCAATATCATGTCATGGTCCTTTTGATCAATGAGTTGAGGTAGAAATGATTGTTGGTTTTGTTGATATTGGTGGATGTTCCCCATCTGTGTTTAAACTTTCTTTTCATAGTTGTAAGCCAATTTACTGCCGAAACACTGAGTACATTAAGGGTGAATAAGGATGGTTTGGGGTTTTAACAAGATATCAAGGTATACACTTATCTAGAATTAAAAAAAAAATATGAGAGTGGTATTTTTGTTTGTATTTTCACCCCCATTTGTAGAACTTTGTAATTTTTAGCTCACCATGCAAAGGTCAAAAGCTTGTCCTCCATTAACTTTTTACATTTTGATCTTCTCTAGAACTAATAGACCAAATCGAAGCTAACATGGGTGTGTTACTCCTTGGACTGTCCCCTTCCAAAATTCTGTCCAGTGACATTGCCTAACATCTAAGATGAAGGCAATGGTTTCTGGTTGAAAATCTGGAAATCTTTGAAAATCTTCTTCAGAACCATTGGATGGATTAAAATTAAGTTTAATCCAAATAGCCATTGAGTGGTCCTTTTTGAAAAATGTGTTTATCAATTGTACAAGATGGCCACAATGATATTTGAATAATATTTTCTAAAATACATATTCTGAATCATTTGATGTTGATTGAACCTTAATGGCACAGGAAATTCTTGTCACTGCTGTTTAAGCTGCTATTATATCCACGTTTCATATTTCCTGTTTTTCAGTTCTCTTTTAAATGCTATTAAAATATTAGTTAATATATATATTTTTTTAAAGTTAGGTGAAGATAATATATTTTGGATGAGAAAATGGTAAAAGTGGCAATAAAAAATGGGAAGTCACTCTACCACAAAAGATTTCATGATAATCAATCAAAGTATTTTTTATTATAGTTATTTCCCATTTTGATTGCATTTATACCATCTTCAACTCAAATAACATTCTTAGAGAATTACATATTCATTTTGTGTGTGCAAAATAAATCAATAGTTAATTAGCATTTTTTAGAAAATAAAAAAAACCAAAAACATTAAATGTCAATATAATATCAATTTGCACAACACTGTCAAACCTTATATTTTGTTATATCAAGTTTTAATCAACATTAAAATATTCCGAATATCATTACAGAACGTGGAGTAATAAATATTTTATAGGATTGTAAGTGTGTTTTCTTTGGCTGCACTTGCTTCATCAACATCTCTCTATACCTTCATTTTGTTATTTGATTGAAAATGTTTTCCAATTAACCAGCTTGATATGTGAATACAAACTGCAGTTTGATTAGGTTTTTAGCCAATACCTAATCTAGGAGATACACGGGGTAACATTATATATTACCAAAGTTGTTGTTTTCTAAAGTGGTTCACTTTGTTGCTTTCCGATGTGGTTCACGTTGTTGCTTTCTGAGGTGGATCACTTTGTTGCTTTTTAAAGTGGTTTACTTTGTTGTTTTCTGAGGTGGTTCACATTGTTGCTTTCCGATGTAGTTCACGTTGTTGCTTTCCGATGTGGTTCACGTTGTTGTTTTCTGAGGTGGTTTACGTTGTTCTTTTCTGAGGTGGTTCACTTTGTTGTTTTCTAAGGGGGTTCATGTTGTTGTTTTCCAATGTGGTTCACCTTGTTGCTTTCTGAGGTGGTTCAATTTGTTTTCTGAGGTGGTTCACGCTGTTGCTTTCCGATGTCGTTCACGTTGTTGTTTTCTGGGGTGGTTCACGTTGTTGCTTTCCGATGTGGTTCACCTTGTTGTTTTCTAAGGTGGTTCACGTTGTTTTCTGATGTGGTTCACCTTGTTGCTTTCTGAGGTGGTTCACATTGCTGCTTTCTGAGGTGGTTCAAATTGTTGTTTTCTGAGGTGGTTCACGTTGTTGCTTTCCTATGTTGTTCACGTTGTTGCTTTCTGAGGTGGTTCACGTTGTTGCTTTCCGATGTGGTTCACTTTGTTGCTTTCTGAGGTGGTTCACGTTGTTGCTTTCTTAGGTGGTTCACGTTGTTGCTTTCTGAGGTGGTTCACTTTGTTTTATAAGGTGGTTCACATTGTTGCTTTCTGAGGTGGTTCACTTTGTTGTTTTCTAAGGTGGTTCACTCTCTTGTTTTCCGATGTGGTTCACGTTGTTGCTTTCTGAGGTGGTTCACTTTGTTGTTTTCTAAGGTGGTTCATGTTGTTGCTTTCCTATGTCGTTCACGTTGTTGCTTTCTGAGGTGGTTCACGTTGTTGCTTTCCGATGTGGTTCACCTTGTTGCTTTCTGAGGTGGTTCACGTTGTTGCTTACTTAGGTGGTTCACGTTGTTGCTTTCTGAGGTGGTTCACTTTGTTTTATAAGGTGGTTCACATTGTTGCTTTCTGAGGTGGTTCACTTTGTTGTTTTCTAAGGTGGTTCACTTTGTTGTTTTCTAAGGTGGTTCACTTTGTTTTTTTCCGATGTGGTTCACCTTGTTGCTTTCTGAGGTGGTTCACGTTGTTGCTTTCTGAGGTGGTTCACTTTGTTTTATAAGGTGGTTCACGTTGTTGCTTTCTGAGGTGGTTCACTTTGTTGTTTTCTAAGGTGGTTCACTCTCTTGTTTTCCGATGTGGTTCACCTTGTTGTTTTCTGAGGTGGTTCACTTTATTGTTTTCTAAGGTGGTTCACGTTGTTGCTTTAGGAAAGGACTGGATTGTGATTACGACAAACGAAACATATCTGTGGTAATTTATGACACAGATATTCCGTAACGGTTATCCACGTCATATCTGATAAGATGAGTTAGGTGGCGCCATCTTGTGTGTTCTGTGTAATGTTTTGTTGACCATTGTTTGCCATTTTGTCCTTTTTCTTTTGGCCATTGTCTGTCCTTCAACTTACTGCTTCTGATTATTGATTTTGTAAATATTTGTCAGATTTTGATAATGGTAATGTATTTTGATATTAGATCATCGTCATCTGTTTTGGTATATATACATGTACATGTATACTGACAAGTGTTGTGTTTTGACCAACCCATTCTCTGTTGTGGCAGGGTTTGAAATTACTGTAGGTCCGATAGCCCGAGGCTAGAAGAATTGCGCTCGGTCTAGGCCAAGTTGTTTTATTGTAGACCGTGTGTCTAGGTGATTTATGACTATCAATTTCTGGAAATTGTGTTCCGCGCAGACATTGTTTTCTATCTTATGTAAAATCCATGGTCATGTCGGCAGTACTTATATGACTATGATCACAAGTTCAAGGTTACTTTTTCAATAAAAATATGTGGAAATTCTTACCGGGAGTTTCAAAACCGGAGTCTAAACGGAAAGTTGACACCCATTTCAATCTCACTGGCACAATATTTGCATATCTCATACATTCAAAACATACTCAGAATGCAGGATTTTGCATGTAATTATTAAACATTTTCAGGAGGGGAGGGGGAACATGCCCCCAACCTCCCTAGCAGATGTGGGTTGCAAAGCGACCCTCACCACAAATACAGGTCTAGACATTTTCCTTCAGGACTAGAATAGATTAAATCAGTCTAGCCCTGCAGTCTAGACATCAATTCCCATTAAATTCTATCCCTGTTGTGGTATATTTTTGTTATTTGGGTCTGGTTTTCACTGATGTTATCAGATGTTCCAATTTATTCTTAATATCTAATGTATGCTTTCATAGCTGTTGTCTGATTCATCTCGTGTATAACTTCCTCCTTTAAGAAGGTATATTTTTATATTATCTCATCATCACGGATATCGGTGAACTGGCTTTCCATTTTAAGTACTCTATCAATATTCTGGTTAACTAGAATGAACCAGGATGTATAAAATTATGCAAATATATAGAAAAAAATTAAAACGAAGGGGTGCAAAACTGATTTTTAATTACATTACATCTGATAATTGACAGTAAACATTTTTAGTTCCGTGTTGTGATGTCAACTGCGAATTGTTCGGTTCGTCTTTACTCCAGTTGATTTGTAGGGGTTAATTCATGTTTTATTTATGTTGTTTGTATTTATTTACGTACGTAAACTGGTGTCCAACACGATTTCACTAGAGGTGCAGGAACTGCTTACACTTCTGGAGTCTGAGCTCACCCCACCACTGCTTACCCTTCTGGAGTCTGAGCTCACCCCACCACTGCTTACCCTTCTGGAGTCTGAGCTCACCCCACCACTGCTTACCCTTCTGGAGTCTGAGCTCACCCCACCACTGCTTACCCTTCTGGAGTCTGAGCTCATCCCACCACTGCTTACCCTTCTGGAGTCAGGTCCCGGTGCCACAAAACTTTTTCTTTGCTGAGCAAACTTTTTTTTTGCTCAAATCTGTGTCCTCAGCCAATCAAATTTGAGTATTTCCTTATTTGAGAATATTCTCAGACTTAAGTAAATTCTCAAGTTTTGTGGCGCTGGACCCTGAGCTCACCCCACCACTGCTTACCCTTCTGGAGTCTGAGCTCACCCCACCACTGCATACCCTTCTGGAGTCTGAGGTCACCCCAGTTTTCAGAGGGGTTCGTGTTGCTCAATCTTTAGTTTTCTGTGTTTTGTAGATCATTATTTGTTCTTTTAGCCATTGTATTATCTGTCCTAAAATGTACGACTTCTGATTACACCTTTGGTATCTTTTAGCCATTGTATTATCTGTCGTAAAATGTACGACTTCTGATTACACCTTTGGTATCTTTTAGCCATTGTATTATCTGTCCTTAAATGTACGACTTCTGATTACACCTTTGGTATCTTTTCTAACTAAATTACTGTTCCAGTGTAGTAAAGAATAATGGGGATATGTGTATAGTTCCACGATGTTTTGGAATACATGTATTGAGCTTTTGTATTCCACATCAGTGTCATATTTGAGAGCCAATGGTTACTATCCGCCTTCTCTCTTCTTCCTCTCCGCATAAAGGGGAGGGGTGGTTCGTAACACTTGGATAGATAAGATCCATCAGTGTATTAAACACTTATATTTTGTTAAAATATGTACACCTAATTTGTAATTGTTTTGGGACAGTTGTTGGTTTTCTTTGTCTGTCCTGTAAAAAACTAACGGTAACATTTGATAATTTCAGATATATTATTGTTGGAACAATATTTAAGATATTCTGTATTTATGTAATAAACACTTAATTGGTGTATTACTATTTCAGGTATTTTTCTGTTGTGTTTCGGAATACTTTTCTTGGGTATTTTATATCAAGGTATTAAACACTTACGTGTATACATTCACAGAGATATTCCTATACTCAAGTAAGTAACTATAAGACTTAATAGTTTCAAGATATACATAATTCAGTTTTAATTGACAAACATATTGTAGACTGCATCAATGGTATAGTTGTTCACGTGCTGGCTTTGAGTGTGAGTCAAATAAAAGACTATTACATTGGTATTTGTTGCCCATCTTCTATGCATGCAGTATTAAGGAGTAAGGGCTAAGACGTGTTGGCTCAAATCAGGGTAAAGTGTCCAAGTGGGGCGACATATCTACCTGCGGATTAGTGTTTCAGTGAGCTAGCGCTATAAAAGTAATAAATCTGCAAAAGTGGTTGATACTGAAAGGGTTGGTCTAAAATATATGGAGTAAAAGAAATATGACAGTCTGGCCATATTGATATAATAAAACACAACACCTTTGTAATGCTATCATTTTCAAGAAATTCTTATCACCACTAAAGTTGGGAGTTCAAATTCCACTACCCCCTCCCAGAGGGTGTGCCGGGGGTAGAATAGGCACCAGGTTTCTCCGCCCTAGAGGCACTAGTCCTCTAAAAGGGGTCAACCCCGGGGTATAGAAATGGGACCGAGAGCTTCTTCGGCTTGAAGGGGCATCCGTCGATTGTGCGGGATGTATAAATTCACAACCAACCCGTCCTTCGAATGAGACGTAAATAAAACTGAGGTCCCGTGTTGAGAGATTGCCACCCTCTTCGCACGTTAATGAACCCAGTGTAACAGCTCATAATGAGCAGTATGCTCATGATGAGTGGTTCATAGGATACCTGGTGCACTGGCTAAATTATCCGTCCCTACCCATCACCTTTCCTTGTTTCGAGTCCCGTGGCATTTAAATTTTTTAATGTTCTTGTCCTGAATATAGCTGAAAAATTGCTCGCTGGACGTTAAACACCAATCAATAAATCAAATTCCGCTCATCACGAGGTGTACTCGATACAACTTTATGTGATAGTTTGTCCGACAGGTCAGTGGTTTCAGCTCCAGGTACTCCTGTTTCCGCATTTGTCCGACAGGTCAGTGGTTTCAGCTCCAGGTACTCCTGTTTCCGCCACCAATAAAACTTACCACCACGCTATAACTTAAATATCGTTGAATGTGGCATTAAAGGCCATAACCCTATCACCTGAATAACAAGTCAAGACTAACACAGCCACGATCCACAACTGTAGTATTATAGACAAATCTATATAAAGACGGTGCCATTCTCACTTGGCTTGCTATTTATTAAGACTAATTGTAAAGAAACCAGTTTCCTGTATTTTCAGCAAAAAAATCTCTTATAATGGACATTATGGTGTTTTTAATTTCAGTCATACAGCCTTCAGTAGAGAACATGCATTACAAACGTTACTGTATGGGGTACAGATAGTGTTTAGTTACATTTTAATGTTAGTTATAATGACATACAATGTGTGGGTATTCATATGTACAGTGGTAGGACTAGGTATAGGATTCTTTTTATGTGAATGGCATCGACCTAAGACACACCAAGGCAGTTGTCAAAGGGAATGTTCTAAACCAATATCACGTGTGAATACTGGAATATCAAGGCTTAGTGTTAGTGATATTAAGAACACATCAGACCCAGAATTAGAACACCTCAGTAATGCACAGGACCAGTGTGAGAGCTGCAGAGATACCGGACTATAACACACCAAAGTGTGAAATGTAGTTTTCAAATCTTAACTTTTACAGTGCTTTACTATCATATTATCAACAGGACCACCTTTGTCTTCAAAGATCTTGAACCATCTATTTTATTTAATTTGAATTGAATTGCAGTGGAAATTGATCCAGTTGAATAATTTTTGCTTGTTGCATATGAATATTTTTATTGGTGCTTAAAACATGCTATATTCTTCAAATATTGATTTTTGCAAAGAAGACATGTTATCATTTTACAAGATGGGGTGTGAATGTCAACAAATTGTTTGTTAAAAAAAAACAACACCTTGACCTTACAGACAGAATAAAAATAAATAAAAATAAATAATATTACTAAGGCCAAATTTATGTAAAATTAAAAAAAAAAAAATTTAAATATCAGTTTTTCATGTCATGTAAATAAAAATATGATTTTTTTTCACATGATGAAAAAATTTCTAGCTTGAAGAAAACATATCACCTCCCCTCCTAAAGTTAAATGGTTGGTCCCTAAAAAGAAACAACATTTAGCTCACATGGCCAATCACTTGACTTCCATCCTAAATTGTGAACCTGTTTAAAAGATTTGATTTTTGAATTTTGGTGTTTTAAGGCCAATTCGGCAATATTTCAGCTATATCATGGCAACCAGTTTTAGTGGTGGAAGAAGCCGGATTACCCGGAGAGAACTACCGACCATGGGCAAGTAACTGGTAAACTTTATCACTTGGGGCTGCGAGTCGAGTGCACCCTTTTTGTAATTTACAAAGCCGGGCGTGAACCCATGCCGTATTGATGATATGCTTATATGAGTTGTTAGGTAATCCAACTACCTAACTCACCCGGGCCCTGTTTAAAAATATTCCCAGCAACCACATTATGTAATGAAAGAGGAATATTAATTTTCCACATAAAATTGTAGATCTTAATAAAATAATAATGCAGAAGAAATCGAATAGGTAAACCTCAACTTTTACAACAATTATGACTGAAGATGGGATTGTGTCAAAACTGATAACATCAAAGATACCTCTGCTTGTGAACTATTAGTCCCCAAGTGTATCATCCACCCATTCATGATTTAATAGATATATGTGTTATTGAAATTTACAGTTTCTAAATAATGAAAGTATTATTAAAACTAACGTTCTCCTCCCTGAGGCATAGTTGACCTTAGCCGATTTTGGCGATCCTATTAAGGCCCTTTGGTTTACTTACTCGCAAAACTTTTTATATTATTTCGCTTTCCAACCTTTCAATTTTGAGCGTACCTGATGAAGATTATTCCAGAAACGCCTTGTGCGCACAGGCACTTGTCTCAATAAAAAAATTACCCTCCTTTACATAACACAAGGTTCTTATGTTTACAGAAAAATAATTTCGACCAGCTCATCAATTTCACGATTTTTTCGATCGGTCTACAACGCTTCGGTTTTGGGACATACATAGCCTTTATCTACATTGATTTATCTACAAAAGCATGTATAAAACACCTACCTTAGCTGTCTATCAACAACGTCACAGCCCATTTGAAAGACGTCAGACCTACCATCATCTTAATCTCACAACGAAATGGAAATGTATGAATTTTCCCGCTTTTGTTAACATACAGGTTTCTGGTCCTTTTCATTGGATCTCATGAAAAGCCTAGAGAAACTCGAAAATATTGGATTTTTGTTGTTTCTATAAAATGAATTTGCAAACCCATGTAACAACCAAACTAGACATAATATCAACAATCTTTTTGCACAATTATATTAAGAATAATCATTTGCTTTTAGAGAATTCATAAAAAAAAATTTGACAACGTTTATTTCATTTATTCATTCAGTGCGATCGTGCGACCTACATTTGTAGCTATTTCCATTTCGTTGTGAGATTAAGATGATGTCTGACGTCTTTCAAATGGGCTGTGACGTTGTTGATAGACAGCTGAGATAGGTGTGTTATACATGCTTTTGTAGATAAATCAATGTAGATAAAGGCTATGTATGTCCCAAAACCAAAGTGTTGTAGACCGGTCGAAATTATTTTTCTGTAAACATAAGAACCTTGTGTTATGTAAAGGAATAGGGGGGAAATTTTTTTTTAGACAAGTGCCTGTGGTTGTGGCACTAAATTTGATATCTACGTTTTATTAATATCATTAAATTACTCTAACGAACTAGAGACCAAATACAACACTGATGACCAGCACTGAAACACATTCAAATGTAAACCTGCTTAATAAATGAACAAGAAGAACATTAAGTAATGACAATTATCTCATGTTTAAAGGAACTTCTGTATTTTTCTGTCACTAGGGTACAGATGATGTCAGATGGTATTGTCAATTGGATTTCGATTCAAAGTTGGATATTGTTTGCTAATATGTCTTCCGATGGCATTGTAAACTATCTAACATTTAAATTATGGTTGTAGAACTAATGTTTAGACATATCGTAACTTCTGTGACACCAAGAATAAATACATTATGTATAGAGTTCAAGATTATGGCTCTTTACATCAACGCTGCTCACCCAGTTACATATGAGAGTTGGTATTTTACTCACATGTGGAAAACACTTGCATGACCGAATCATTTCACTAAGATGGAGGTTTATGCCCATAAAACTAGTTTAATGCCGTCACTTTTTCATTGAAGTGCCTGTAGCAAGCCAGGGCAATGAGCGGTCATGTATATGTTTGCAAAGGGAATCAATTTAGATATATGAACTTATCATACGGTGTGCTGTTTCTTCTTTGTGTATAGACTAGTTTTCTAGTAATCGTACTACATTTTACGGAACAGACCTTAGGTCAAACTTTTTGGTTGATGTAGGGTGATTGATTGGTTTGACAGCGAGATGCCACCCTCTGCATTAACATAACTACTTGTTTCAAAAGACAGTTATGGCTCAGATATTATGATGGTGACACCGATGATGACAATCACAGTTCAGTATGAAAGTGTATCTAGAGAAGATGAACAGTTGGATAATGGATCCCTATTTTAGGATTTTAATTCAAATTATATTTTTAACGCACGATGTTTGTTTTGTTTATGGTGTTTAACGCCACTTCAACAATATTTCAGTTATATCGTGGCGGTCAGTTTTATTGATGGAGGAAACCGGTGAAAACCACGGACCTGTCGCAAGTCACTGACAAACTTTATCCCATAATGTTGTATCGAGTACGCCTCGCTATGAACGGAGTTCGAACTCCCAACTTTAGTGGTGATTAGCACCGATTGCACAGGTAGTTGTAAATCCAACTACCATACGACCACGATGGCCCTCTAAACGCACGACAGTGATATTTCCATACGATGTATTTTGAGATAGACAAATAGGTGGTCTATATATTCAATGTTACAATGGAGCAGGTGATTTGGACCCTTTTGATGTATCTGGTCTATCTATTGCATTTTCTTTGTAGTCATCTGAGTTTGTGTTGCTTGATCTATTTGTACCCAATACAACAAATTAAAGATTATATCAGAGGTTGGACATGACAATTGAAAAAGGTTAAAACTATTCATTGATTTCATAAATTAATATTTCATAGAATAGACAGCAGCAGATTTGAATGCTTCAACCGAGCGACTCGTAACTATGGGCTGTGGCAGCCGGTTCCTGTCATATATCGTTCAAGAGGAAATAATGCTTGTCTTTGTCGAGTCTTACATGGAGGAATAATGAAAGACGAGGAGTGTATGTTCTGTAATTGTCTCAAGGGTGGTTTAAGTCTGTCTGTCTTAGCAATAACTACATTTTCGCTTGTTATTTCATACATCATGACAAGTCCAGCATCTTTACGCCTGTCTTCAAGACTGAGCCAGTCCAAGTGTTGTAACATGTACAGTAGATGTGTTTCACTGTCTGTTGGTCTGAGCCAGTCCAAGTGTTGTAACATGTACACTAGATGTGTTTCACTGTCTGTTGGTGACTAACACTGCAACCATGGACAATTTTGAGTGATTGTCTCCATAGTGACTTAAGTCTGTCTTGTTTAGTATTAGTAATAACTACATTTTCGCTTCCTATTTCATACATCATGACAAGTCTAGCATCTTTACGCCTGTCTTCAAGACTGAGCCAGTCCAAGTGTTGTAACATGTACACTAGATGTGTTTCACTGTCTGTTGGTGACTAACACTAAAACCATGAACAATTTTGAGTGATTGTCTCCATAGTGACTTAAGTCTGTCTTGTTTAGTATTAGTAATAACTACATTTTCGCTTCCTATTTTATACATCATGACAAGTCGGACATCTTTACGCCTGTCTTCAAGACTGAGCCAGTTCAAGTGTTGTAAAACATGTCCACTAGATGTGTTTTGCAGTCTGATAGTGACTAACACTGCAACCCTGTGTTGGACCATTTCTGGTTGATCCATTTTGCCTTTATTGTAGAGGTCCCATGTTTAACATGAAAGGGAAGAAACTCTCATTAGGAATCAGAGAGTTCAAATGCATTCTTACAACATACCTGTCAGTAGTTGAGACATAACAATACATTGATAGTCAACAAATTCACGGTGATGACCATAAGAACGTTCGAGAATAAATGGAAAATATCTGGTCTTCAAAATTATCCTGTCTTTAATAATACCTTCTTGACAAGTCAGTTTTATTATGGATATATACATGTATGTCAAGAGACCAGTGCCTCACTCTAATTATACCTTCACATACAAATGTAGATAACTCTGGAACAGAACAGAACATAATCTTTTATTGGTTTGAAATCCATATACAAAGGATTGTTACCAAAACAACATATTAAATAAATTGAGGGAAATGGCTAGGGTATTTTTGTTTGAAAGCCGATGTGTAAATGAAAAAGAAATCACATCGCGACTGTTAGATTTATACAAAAAGGCTACATGCAACCGCATCTATATCTGTCTAAATTATGTCACTCTTCTGTTAATCATTATGTAAATGCCGTGCATCTTTTCATGGGGGTTATGGTGTTTAACGCCACTTTCAAACAACATTTCAGTTTTATCGTGGCGGTCAGTTTTATTGGTGGAGGAATACGGAGCACCCTGAGAAACACCGACCTGTCGCAAGTCGCTGATAAACTTTATCACATAATGTTGTATCGAATATTCGAACTCACAACATAAGTGGTGATAGTCACTGATTGCATAGGTAGTTATAAATCAAACTACCATGCGATCACGACCACGGCGGCCCCTGACTCTTTAGCCATCATGTATATATGTCACATTTCGATACGCGTGCACTCGTTGCAATTTCACCCAATTTCGTAGTGTCATCTTGTTTATTTCAAATATTTTATTGAATCAATTGCACATATATAGTACAGAAGTTCAAAGGGATTACACATCAGGCACAGCCTATGTAAGTGTTCTCCCACAATAAGAATGGACATCAGAATATATAGTAGTAATATTGAATATACAAAAGTGTTTATATTAATGAGGAATCAGAATATTTCTGGTAAAATAGTAATGAATACACTGAGGTTGTCCAGCTAGACATTATAGATACAAATGGATTTAACAATCTTTATCAATTGAAATTAAGAATAGTTCAACTAAAATGAAATTTAAGTATATGAGTCAATGTTAATTAAATATTTTATATTTCCCAAAGATGTATAATGAATAAGATAATTTAGAAATCAAATCTCTTAGTTTCATGAATAAAATTGTGTACAGCATCTACGATTTCTATATTATCATCAACCGATAATTCAGAAGAGCCCATAAGTAAGGTGTCAATATTTAGTATATCAGTGAATCTTCTTAAAGTAGAAAACGAAGCAAATCTTTGTTGTATAAAATACGGACATACATAGAAATAATGAAAGTTATCTTCAGTGTCATCCCCACACCCACACTGCGCACTGTCTGACAGGTGTGACAAAAACAAGTGATGTTTCAGATTACTTGCCAGATTACGCAACTGACAATGTAATATATTTAGCTTTCTCTGCCCATACTCAAAAGAAGGAGGGGTAACACAGATTTCTTGACTAATTTGCCTTTTGAACATCGCTCCACTCTGAAGATTCTGAATGTCAACATCAAGCTGATTCCATTGATCAAGCACACTAGGGTAAAAACTGCTTTTATAAGAAGAAGTACGACAAGACGGGAGGTTAAAGAATCGATTATTTCTCAAGTTATAATGCATATTTTCGTTTAAATGCAAAAGGATTTCATCTAAAAGGTATTCTGGTGTTTCTCCATTAAGTGATTTATGTAATAAAATAAGCTTACTTTTCCGTCGACGCACCTTTAGTGTCTCCCAACCTAGTTCAGTGTATAATTTATTGTGAGAAGTTCCCTTTCTGAGCCCAGTTATGATTCGTGCTGCTTCAATTTGAACTTTTTCTAATAAATCAGATTCTTCATTGCTACAATTATCCCAAACTATCCCCCCATACTCCAGGATAGGCCGAATAAATCCAAAATATAATCTCTCTAGTGATTTTCTATCTAATTTATATTTAACCAATCTTAAGATATTAATTCTTTTACACGATTTGGAATAAATTTCACTGATATGGTCCTTCCATTTCCCAGAAGCCATTAAGGTAACACCAAGATGTTTATGAGAATCACTATCCCCTAATATTGACCCATTAAGATAGAGAGGAGGTACATTCAAATTATTTCTCCTAGTGAATAACATAGATTTAGTTTTAGCTGTATTGAAGGTAACACCCCAATCCTTAGACCATTGATGCATACATTCAAGATCTTGATTTAATAAATCTGCTGTTGTGTCATGATCATCTACTACACAGTAGAGGGATGTATCATCAGCAAACAATTTTATATTATTTAAGACCTCATTCTCTATATCATTTATAAATAATAAGAACAAAAATGNAGATTCTTTTGTTCTGAATCCAGACTGGTTGTCCGATAAAATTTTATTGTGATATATATAGTTGAATAAGTTTTTGTAGATAATTTTTTCCAAAATTTTTCCAAAACAGCTGGTAACGGATATTGGTCGGTAGTTTGTGGGGTTGTCACTATCACCTTTACCCTTGTATATTGCAGACACATTAGCACTTTTCCAATCATTGGGAACCTGTCCAAGTTGTATTGTTTTATTAAATAAAATTGTAATAGGAGTGACCAATGATTGGAAAATAGCTTTCAAGAATTTGGGAGGAAGATTATCAGGGCCTGCTGGCTTATTAATATTTAATATCTGAAACTGGTCAGCAACATCCTGTTCAGTAATTATTATATCAGACAGTTCGCAAGGCGAGAGAGGGGCTAAGTCTGGAAGATTAATGTCAAAATCATTCGAGGAAACAGATGTAAAATAGTCATTCAGAGCATTTGCCTTATCTTTTGGATGTGTATAAATATTATTATTTACTTTAATAGGACTAGACATTGTGTTTTTGTTTTTGAACTGACAAATAGATTTTGCTATTCTCCACCATTTTCTGGGAGGAATAGACTTGTCTACTAAAGTATTCTGAAGTTTACTTAAATAATTATTTTTAGCCTCTCTAGTCAATGTAATAATTTCGTTTCGTTTTTCTCTGTATTTACGCCAATGTTCTGGATTATTACTACTTTTTGCTTTTTTATGAATTCTGTTCCGCTGCCTGATTCCAAGTCTTATCCTGTTATTCATCCATGGTTTGTCTTTAGGACGAACTCTAATAGTCTTTTGGGGAATAGAATTGATCATACATGTAGTAATTATTTCATTAATGATGTTAGTATTGTTAATGTCACTTATTTTGTTGTTCCAGTCAAACAAGTCAAGCTGATTTCTTATGGATTGATAGTCAGCATTTTTAAAGTCCCATATAGTTTTTGTATATGACTTCTCTCTCAATGATCTGAAGTTAAACTCAATTACAGAAGGGCAGTGATCACTACAAAAATCTGGAAGCACAGTAGTATTGCGCAGAATGTCAAGATTATTGATAAAAATAGGATCAAGTAATGTTGACGATGTAGCAGTAATTCTAGTTGGTTCATCAACAACATTAAATAACCCAAATTTTTCCACTGTTCTAGAGAAGGGGTGATCTGGTGAGCACTTGAGTAGATCTATATTAAAATCACCTAACAGAATTACGTTAAGTTCTGTATCAATACAGTTATCTAGAAGTGAATCGATATAGTTCCATGATGTTACTCTAGAATTGGGAGGTCTATATATGCACACAACAAGGAGTTTATTGTTATTATTTGCTGTTACCTCTACACACATGGATTCAACATTGGGGGATTCTAGCTCAGCTCTACGCTTACAGATTAAATTATTTCTAATATAAAACAAGATACCACCCCCACTGTCAGTCTGTACGTCTTTACGAAAAGCATGTGGATCATGGAAATTATCAATGATGAGGTCTGTACTATTAACTGTTCCATTGAGTTTGGTTTCAGTAATGCAGATAATGTCATGGTCACCAAGTTCATTGTATATCAAATCAGTTTTAAAACGTAGTGAGTTAACATTAATGTTAACTACTGAAATATTTTTATATTCAAGTTTGGATTCGTCAGGTCCAGGGTTGGTTTGAACATCCAGAGAAAGGAGGATCAAGCAGCGCAACACAACCATAAAAAAATGATTATTTTCTATAAGAAGACTCACTGAATAAGATTTGAATGAAAGATCCTGTACAAAGTACAAATTACTATTATAAAAGCTAACCATGATC
>MJUT01031627.1:183167-197956 GCA_002080005.1 Gigantidas platifrons
CAATTATAGTTATTCTCTACAGCAAGTATTGGTCTGACACCAATTATAGTTATTCTCTACACCATGTATTGGTCTGACACCAATTATCGTTATTCTCTACAGCAAGTATTGGTCTGACACCAATTATAGTTATTCTCTACAGCAAGTATTTGTCTGACACCAATTATAGTTATTCTCTACAGCAAGTATTGATCTGACACCAATTATAGTTATTCTCTACACCAAGTATTGGTCTGACACCAGACATATTTATTCTCTACACCAAGTATTGGTCTGACACCAGACATATTTATTCTCTACACCAAGTATTAGTCATCTTGTACGTTTTTCGATGAATGGGGTATTTGTTTACTGAAGAATTTGTTTATAGTTTCACACTTTGGCTTTGACCTTTAGACATGATGTCAAATACATTTAGCCGAAAACGATGTGGAAGCCTTGGCTTCCAATCTTCCGCCTAGCTACGCCATTGACTAGGAACCTTTGGTTCAGTAACTTCCTTTTCAGTAGCAACCATCTCAACAGAAAATCCTGATGGCGTCTTTCCGTTTTTCTTGAAATGTAACTGAATTAAGTCTGTTTCATACGAATAAAGAATAAATATGCAAGAAGAGGAACAAAGTTGATACACAACTGGAATGTCGACTGTGTTGAAAAGAAAACAATCCACCAAACTATCAAATAAGGCCTTCACTAATGTTGTTATAACTTGTGTCCAATCCTATTTGTAACTTTTATGCAAATAAAACATGTTTAAACTAAACTAAACAAAAAAATGCCTTCATGCAAATCTTGTTAGTGACTTTTATATCAGTACAATAATATCCCAGAAATGCTATTGTAAAAAATGCGGTCTCTAATATCCGTTACATGTCGCTGTTAGAGGTCGCAGATACAATCCGCTGACATATGCCAATGTTACAAGCCGATGTTTTTGCAGTTCTTTTTACAAACGAGCTTATGAATTTGACCAATGTTGTACTAGACAAAGTAGGTAAACTCGTTCACAAACAAAACTGTTTGCACGACTTTTTAATGTTTTAAAATAAATTATTACGTCGTGATTGTACAAGTTAGATACATTACTATTGAAACAAAAGAAGTTGCTCGTATTGGATATAAGGGGTTTCTTTTTCCCCGTTATATCCAATACGTACCGCTTCTTTTGTTCCAATAGTACTTATCTTATACGTATTCTTCTTTGACAAGGGGCCCGGATGGCTTGATGAGTTAGATAGTTGTATAACCTATAAACAACTCATACAAGTCTATCACCAATACGGCTTGGGTTCGCGCCTGGCTTTGTAAATTACAAAAAAGGTTGCAATCGACTCGCAGCCGTAAGTGATAAAGTTTACCAGTTACTTGCCCATGGTCGGTAGTTCTCTCCGAGTACTCTGGCTTCTCCCACCACTAAAACTGGTCGCCATGATATAGCTGAAATATTGCTGAAAGTGGCGTTAAACACAATACATAAATCAATCTTCTTTAACATGTCGAATTTGTAAGATTTCAGCTAAATTGTATTTTAGACAAGTCTGTTTACACAATAAAGTCTCATGGATGTGAAAGATTGCATAGAGGCTTGTAGCATACATAAAATCAAGAGGTGAATTCGTCAATTCTTAAAATTATGCATTTTTAATCTTAATTTTTTGTTATAAATGTTAATTACATGTGTGGTGATATTTTTCAGCTTTTTACTGGTGTTGTTGAAGATCTAACATATCGGCGATTGTTGTGAATTGAATTATAAAACTCCAAGTAGTATGAAGTACTAGTAATATCAGATCTCAGAACAAACTGAAAATGGCAATGGCAGCAGCCACTAGTATAGCCAATAAAAAATACATGACAAACTATGCTCGACTGGGACATGCAGCTCAAGAATTACTTCCAGATATGCTTCGAGAATTAATGTTGTTAAAAGAACCGACAAACAAGCTTATTCAAGATTGTTATGCGAACAATTATCTAAAGAATGCGTTAAAGCCAATAGAATGGTTTTGTATCAACAATGTGACCAACAATGAATACTCTAAGTTTGACGTTCCTTTATTATATAAACTTATTCGAAATCTAAATATTGTCCCACAACCAACAGCAAACTGGGACTATCCCAGAGATCCTATGGGGAATGAATTGACGGTAGGAGATGACGTTGAAAGAATTCGACGTAAACGAAATGAAATTTTGCACAAAGCAAGTGTGAATGTCGACGATACAGAGCTTTCCGAAAACTTTTCGCTTTTTAAGGGCGTGGCATCACGATTGGAAGCTTATATGGGTAAGCCAAATGGTTACTTCGGACGCAAATGTGAGTGGCTTGAAACCTGCTGTATGGATTCACAAGCAGAGGAACAATTCTTACAAAAGATGAAGGAATTCGCTGAAAATGAGAAGGATGTACAAGACGTTGTGAGAAAAGTTCAGACGGATATAGAACTTCTAAAAGTAAAAGGTATATCTGCTTTCATCCTTTAGACAAACACAAGTTCTGAGCTTTCGTTCTTCCGATCTATCGGCAGAGTATTATTGTTTTATTATTGAAAACAAGTGTTACCTGAGGGCAAGTGTGGACACAGAAATGTGCTGTCCAAAAGGCAAGTGTGGATGTCAATATTTCATATTATTTAACTTAAAAAAAAAAATCATGGACACAGAGGTCCTGGATTTTTTTTTTTAATAAAAAAAAATATGGTATATAACTATTATTGTTGCTGACATTAAGTTTCCGGAAATTGGGTTGTCGTATGTCCATATAATAACTTCAAATATACGTGATATCCATACTCGACGTTGCGATAATTTGTTGTTGACATTTTTCTATATTCAAATAATCCTAGATTATTATTTTTGTTTAAAGTCCGGTCCTGTGTTTTTATTTCAAACTCCTCTCATTTACAAAACCACTGATATTTGTTCAATTTTTAACGCTGATTTAAGCTTTAGTCGCAACAAATTTATATTTTTCTCTTTAAACTGTCGAAACATAACATTTATTTAACTGTAAANNNAACAAATGAATAAATATAACATAGCATCTTTCCTTTACATTGTCAAGATTCTATATTTATAAACTATTGTCCAAGATAAAAATAGACTACACATGCTACTCACAGTGACCCGTGACCCAGATTACGTGACGGGTTAAACTGTCGAAACATAACATTTATTATATAACATTTATTTAACTGTAAAATTCACCCCCTTTTTTTCCCTTTTTTCTTGTTTAAATCAATGATCAACAATATTCCAGAATCAAACAAATGAATAAATATAACATAGCATCTTCCCTTTACATTGTCAAGATTCTACATTTATAAACTATTGTCCAAGATAAAACAACAATCATCTGCATCAATTTTCCCGCGAAAAATGGATTAGTCTATTTAAAGTAGGGTCTTAGCCCTCTAATAAAAATAGTGTTCTATATTCGGTATAGCTTATTAGGATTAAACCATGAATAGGTTATAACATAACATGTTCAAAATATGTGCAAGAAGTGAAAAAAGTGTGTATTTTACATTAATCGATGGATTTCAGCAACTTATAACATCCTTTTTCACCCCACTGAAACACATATGGGAAATTCCGAAATTCCAGCGTTTGAGGTGCCCAAAGGGTAAATTCTTGTAAACACCGGCCTCTTTCAATTAAATTTGAAAGATTTTTTGTCATTGCAACCCCGTTCACAGTTGGCCAACAGGAGTCCACAGGTCGTCAACGTGTCACAGTTTAGAATAATCCTTCAGGTAATCCTTCAGGACCTTACAGTACCCAGTGACCCACATTAGCACGACTCACCAATATTTTCTGAATAATGTTGTTTAACAACAAAAATGTAAATTACCAAGTCTCAAAACGAATATCTGATAATCTTGAGCTCCAAGTATTACTAATATTTGCATCAATTTTTGATTATTCATCATTACTTGTTTGTTGTAACTTTTTTTTATTCTTTTTTTTCTTTGGCTATACACTATAACGTTATTTTATCGCCAAAGACAAAAAAATACAACGAAAATCCAATCTTAAATTGTTTTCCTTATGTCATGGTATAATGTCCGAAGCCTCAGTTGCGAAATTTATTTTCAAATTGATGACGACACTAAGAATTAGATGCAACGGAAATGAAAACAGACAGTTCACATTCATGCTGAATATCACTTTATATTCACTTAAAGGTGTGAGATGTACTCGTAGATAGAAACCTTCGGGTAATTATACTATTTTTGAGTGGCGGTGCTATAAGGAACTCTTTCCCATTAGTTAATTTTCTTTTCTCGAATAATCAAGGACGTTTATAAGATCCTTGGAATAATCAATCACTAAATTACAAAGTTTCACCGAATGATTTTTTTTATTATTAGACAACACCACTGATCAGATGAGGGAAGAACATTATAGACTTATGGTGGCGGAAATGAATGAAATGAAAGAGATGATGAAGACAATGAAAAATAATATGATACACATGACCAGTGACACACACACAACGAATAGAGGTAACAAATATACACAACACATGACCAGTGACACACTCAACGAATAGAGGTAATAAATATACACAACACGTGACCAGTGACACACTCACAACGAATAGAGGTAACAAATATACACAACACATGACCAGTGACACACTCAACGAATAGAGGTAACAAATATATACAACACGTGACCAGTGACACACTAAACGAATAGAGGTAATAAATATACACAACACGTGACCAGTGACACACTCACAACGAATAGAGGTAACAAATATATACAACACGTGACCAGTGACACACTCATAACGAATAGAGGTAACAAATATATACAACACGTGACCAGTGACACACTCACAACGAATAGAGGTAACAAATATATACAACACGTGACCAGTGACACACTCACAATGAATAGAGGTAACAAATATATACAACACGTGACCAGTGAAACACTCACAACGAATAGAGGTAACAAATATATACAACACGTGAAACACTCACAACGAAATGCAGTGTGCAGATTAGTTTTGGTCGACTGATGGATGTTCTCTCAAAAACATGGCTACAAACTATTTTTGCATCATGTATTACTGCAGGATTAATAAAATCATTGATTTTATTCAAATCCTTTTCGGTTTTTTTTATGTCGGCCTTCTCCGCGCTTTTATTGAATGTGTTTCCTTCTTTGTTTGTATATATTTTTGTATTCAGATCGTCCTTTTACTCGAAATTCTCTTCGGACATGACGTATTAGGTTTATACAGTCACTTGCAATCCATGTTTTGTCACTTTTATTTGATTATTTGGATTTCAAGTGACTGCTATGTACAGTAGGCCCTGCAGGATTGATCGTGATGATAAAGATTGTAATACATTTAAACATTTTTAGTAACTTTGATGTTCATTTGTATTTTATGTCGTGGTCTGTCTTAGAGGATGACCATTTAAATCTGAGTGGAGGGACTGGCATTTTTTTAAAATAATTATTCTGGCTCTTCAGAAGTTGAAAATTAATAATCTAGAGATTAGATGAGCACAAATATGCATTGCACCTTCCAACTTAACCAGTGAACTTACTGCATATAATATGAATAACAGTATTATGATAATATATCTCCAGTCTTTGACAGAATTTCAAATAAATAATTCCAACCCTTTCTAACTTGCCAGCCAGGATCAAATGGTCCCTCCTCCTATAAGATAAGGTATATGATTGCAATGACAATGATATTGGGCAAGTTTATAATAAGGGAGTAGTGACTGTTAGTCATTCTATGGTAGACAATTATAAACCTCTTGTTCAATGGTAGACTATTATAAACCTCTTGTTCAATGGTAGACTATTATAAACGTCTTGTTCAATGGTAGACAATTATAAACGTCTTGTTCAATGGTAGACAATTATAAACCTCTTGTTCAATGGTAGACTATAAACGTCTTGTTCAATGGTAGACAATTATAAACCTCTTCGGTTCAATGGTAGATAATTATAAACGTCTTGTTCAATGGTAGACTATTATAAACGTCTTGTTCAATGGTAGACAATTATAAACCTCTTGTTCAATGGTAGATAATTATAAACGTCTTGTTCAATGGTAGACAATTATAAACGTCTTGTTCAATGGTAGACAATTATAAATCTCTTGTTCAATGGTAGACTATTATAAACGTCTTGTTCAATGGTAGACTATTATAAACCTCTTGTTCAATGGTAGACTATTATAGACGTCTTCTTCAATGGTAGACAATTATAAACGTCTTGTTCAATGGTAGACTATTATAAACCTCTTGTTCAATGGTAGACTATTATAAACCTCTTGTTCAATGGTAGACTATTATAAACCTCTTGGACACTACACATTGTGAGATTCTTATGATCCAGAGAACAAATAGAAGGAATGCTTTTGGACAAATATACATGTAAATGCCACCATAAAAGGATACTACATGTATTAATTATTTCATATTTAACAGAATTGATATATTGTGGCGTAAGGCGGGACTCCATTTAGCCTTCATTAAGGTAAAGCGTGTGGCGATTGCATATTCAGTGTACAATTAGCAAACTCAACATTTTAAATTATACACAAGATGATTTTTCATAGTATACAATCACTGGAAATGCTTATTATATTTATCCTGATCAAGTGACAACAATTTAATATTGATAAGTGATTGATTGATTGGTGTTTAAGGCCAACTTTATCAGTATCGTGACGTTTCAATATGAATACATGTATACCTTTCTTTCTACAGATTTAATCGATAGCTATATATTGGAATGGGAAAAAGATGAAGAAACCTTTGTTATGACCAGGGCAACGAAATTTGTTCTCGATAACATTTCAACAGAAAGTTGCATTGCAGTTGTTGGATGTCCTGGAAGTGGAAAATCTGCCATTATTCACCAGGTCGCTCTTCATCTACGTAAAACATTACAGTATGAAATAATTCCCTCCATAACAGAACCATCAGATCTAAAGCAATATTACAATTCAAGTAAGAAACAAATATTTATCTTGGACGATGTATTTGGTTCAATTACAGTAAATGGCCCAGTTGTGGACAAATGGGCCTTGAATTTAGAAATGATTGAAAGAATAATAAGCTTGGGGAAGACTAAAGTTCTTATTTCTTGTCGATTGCAAATAATAAAAGACCCCCTTCTCTGTCGCCTTAAAATATTGACTGCAAATCAATTGAATCTGCATTCGGAAAAACTTTGTCTGATAAAAGAGGAACGTCTTGCCATTGCACAGAAATATCTTGAAAAGAGCGATATAGGACATATCTCAGACTTTCTTGAAACTTATGCCTTCTTCCCATTGTTATGCAAATACTTTTCAAAGAATGTAAATTCCGATCCAAGGCAGTTCTTTCAAAATCCAGTTGAAGTAATGAAAAAACACATCATAGATATGAAGAAAGAAACCAATCGGACACAGTACTGTGCCTTTACGTTGTGTGTTTTATTCAACAACAAACTTAAGGACAGTTGGCTTGAAAGGGATGCTGAAAATGACAATGTCATTCGGCGTGTATGTGAGGATATTGGATTAGAATTAAATATCAACAGAAGAAATCTACAACAGCAGTTACATAACCTTGAAAATACCAATGTTCACAAGTCAGACGGAAGTTATAGTATAATTCACGACAAAATTTTTGATGTAGCTGGTGCGATTTGTGGGCAAGATTTACTAGAATGTTTTATAAAAAACGCAGATGCCACATTTATTGGCGATCGGTATCATATGGAATTTCTCACTACAAAATGTAACGAAAATTATATAATACACGTACCAGAATCACACGAGAAAATGTATTTCGTACGATTAATGACCGATTTGGATCGTGGAAATACATATAGCACATTTCAAAATAGACAGCTTCAGTTCACACAATACAGAGAAAAACTGATAGCCTTTATTTCTACAAACAGAAATATTACAGAAGAAATTATATTAACGTTTGATCAACGACGAAATATTGAAGACAAGCAAAGGGAAGAAGAATGTTATTATTCTTCAACGAGTGACGATGATGATACATTTGAGCAGAGTAGTTGTACAATACATCCAGAGGATATCGATAAGGATATTCCGTTACCTCTTCTCGAATCTTCTTCACAAGGTTTTACAGATATCGTCAATATGCTAATTAATATGGGGTGTAATGTCAACATACGCGATAGTTTTGGAAGATCTGCCATGTATGTAGCCGCGTTACATGGACACATTGCTACTGTTAAATACCTTTTACAGCACAGATCTGATGTATTGCAGTGCGACAGATGGGGGAGATCTTCATTGTATATAGCTTGTGAGGAAGGACATGCTGAGGTGGTCCAATTATTACTTACAGACTCGGACGTATCCAAATGCGACACGTGTTACTTTAAATCGCCTTTACACGTGGCATGCGAAAAGGGTCATGCATCAATAGTAAAAATGTTATTGGAAAATGGTTCAAACCTAGATCAGTGTAATAGTGATGGCCATTCACCACTCTATGTGGCCTGTTCAAGTGGATATCCAAAATTGGTCAAACTTTTAATTGGTTTTGGTTCCGATATTAACCAAACTGATGAGAAAGATAGCACACCACTTTATATTTCGTGTAAAAATGGACATTCAAAGGTAGTAAAACTTCTATTAGGGAAAAGAGCAGACGTATCCCTTTGCGATTCTGATGGGTTATCTCCTCTGCACATAAGTTGCAAATGGGGCCACACTGCTGTGGTCGAAATCTTACTAGAATCTAATGCGGAAATGGATACACTTGATCGTCTTTACGGAAGAACACCTTTGTTCCTTGCGTGTGAAGGAAAACATGAAGAGATAATACAATTATTGATAGGTAAGGGTTGCAACATAAACCATTGCAACAAGAGAAAGCAATCCCCGCTGTACATCGCTTGTAAAACCGGACAGACAAATGTTGTAAAACTCTTTCTTCAACAAATGACCGATCATTATGTTCTTTCTTTCAACTACTGCGATTGGTCCCCATTAATTGCAGCTTGTGAGGTAGGAAATGCTTGTATTGTACAAATGTTGCTTGACCGCAACTTTTACATAAACATACGCAATGAAAACGACCAACGTCCATTACATATTGCTTGCAAACTAGGTCAAAGTGACATTGTAAAAGTTTTGTTGAGGTACGAGTGTGACCTTAATCTATTGGATGGGCAAGGGCTGTCACCTCTGTTCATAGCATGCGAGGAAGGTTTTGCAGTAATAGTCAAACTGCTACTTGAAAACAATGCTGAACTACAGACCAATGAAAATGGATGGTCCCCTTTCTTCATAGCTTGCTTGGAAGGGCATGCAGATGTTGTTGAATTGTTGTTTCAATATCAATCCGAAACGTGGGAATGTGATAATGACACAATGCGATCTCCATTGTTTGTAGCTTGTAAGGAAGGAAATATAGATGTGGTAGACTTACTGCTTCAGAATAAAGCAAACGTAAACCAGGTTGATATCAGTAAATGGTCTCCGCTTCATATAGCTTCTAAAGAAGGTCATACTGATGTTGTAAAATTGTTGCTGAAGTCTGGTGCTGATGCAACATTATGTACCAACAGCGGTCGACGCCCTGTGGATTTAGCACGATCTTCATTTCGTGATTCAGTTGTAAAACTGTTGGAATTAGAATACCCTTGAACTCGTATTTCAGAGTCTTTCATGGAACTTTACCATTGATATTTTATCAACTAACATACTGTTATAATGAAATTATTCAGAAGTTCCGGGATTTCATCTTGTGAAATTGAGAACAAAAATTTTGTGCACAGGGTCAGTGTCGTCTTAACGCATGGGCACGCCGGGCAGTTGTCCGGGGCCCCATACGAATCTATGTATGTTGTGTACAGCATGTTTTTTAATGTTTAAACACTTAATTTGTTGGAAGTACCAATACAATCCATATATGTTTAATTTTATCTACCATTTACGTTTTTATTCCTGCGAGTGGTTGTGTAGGTAGGGGCCCCAGTGCTATTCTATAATGCTGTACAAGACGGGGTATTGTGACAGTAGCTTTTAGTCATTTTATGTATCAATTTATACCTTACCAATTTATTATTTTTTTTACCTATGCATAAAATAGTCATTTATAACGGATATTGCATTTCTTGACCATCCCACAATACAGTACCCTCATATTTTTTACTGCTTTTTCAAATCATAATTACAAGGAATTTATAGTTGCAGAAAATGAATAAAAAGAGCTATTAGCAGTTTTCCAACAGAAATATGTGGGTCTCTCATGACTATAATTGTATGATACATTTTTAGTTGGATTTATATATACCTGTGCAATCAGTACTTTTTACCGTGAATGATTCTGATTTCTACTTTCAGCCTTGCCGAGATGTACCGATACCTTTAGTAATAAAAATTAGTCAGCCACTTATAAAAGGTCTGTGGTTTTCTCCAGCCACTCTAGTTACCTCCTAGAATATCACTGAATGATATGGAATGCTTTAAATTGTTTTAAACAGTCACCAGAAGAGCTTGAAGATACCAAAGGGGTAATCAGAATCTGTCGAAGAAGAACAGACAATACAGTGGCCAAAAGAAAAAGTACAAAAGGACAAACAATATATCAATAGAATTTTGATACTATACTACAAAACATGAAATTTAATCAAATCTGAAACCTGAACAATTCATCCTCTATAATTATCATAGTTGTGCACCAATATTCTATTTACAAATAAATTGCAAAATGAAAGGAAATTAATCATTGCATTCTTTATGACATTTTTTTCCCAAGTAGTTACAAATAAAACTGCTCTGCCATATAATATTTTTATTTTATCTTTGAATTGTAGATTCAATTCTACTCCCACCAAACTAATCCAGGTAATTAAGGAACATACATAAATCTAAAGTATCTGGATTGTAGATTCAAGTCTACTCCCCCCAAACTAGTCCTGGTAATTAAGGAACATACATAAATCTACAGTATCTGGATTGTAGATTCAAGTCTACTCCCTCCAAACTAGTCCTCCTAATAAAGGAGCATACATAAATCTACAGTATCTTTGGATTGTAGATTCAAGTCTACTCCCCCCAAACTAGTCCTGGTAATTAAGGAATATACATAAATCTACAGTATCTGGATTGTAGATTCAAGTCTACTCCCCCCAAACTAGTCCTCATAATAAAGGAGCATACATAAATCTACAGTATCTTTGGATTGTAGATTCAAGTCTACTCCCCCCAAACTAGTCCTCCTAATAAAGGAGCATACATAAATCTACAGTATCTGGATTGTAGATTCAAGTCTACTCCCCCCCAAACTAGTCCTCCTAATAAAGGAGCATACATAAATCTACAGTATCTTTGGATTGTAGATCCAAGTCTACTCCCCCCAAACTAGTCCTGGTAATTAAGGAACATACATAAATCTACAGTATCTGGATTCTAGATTCAAGTCTACTCCCCCCAAACTAGTACTGGTAATTAAGGAACATACATAAATCTACAGTATCTTTGGATTGTAGATTCAAGTCTACTCCCTCCAAACTAGTTCTGGTAATTAAGGAACATACATAAATCTACGTTATCTGGATTGTAGATTCAATTCTACTCCCCCCAAACTAGTCCTGGTAATTAAGGAGCATACATAAATCTACAGTATCTGGATTCTAGATTCAAGTCTACTCCCCCCAAACTAGTCCTCCTAATAAAGGAGCATTCATAAATCTACAGTATCTTTGGATTGTAGATTCAAGTCTACTCCCCCCCAAACTAGTCCTGGTAATTAAGGAACATACATAAATCTACAGTATCTGGATTGTAGATTCAAGTCTACTCCCCCCAAACTAGTCCTCCTAATAAAGGAGCATTCATAAATCTACAGTATCTTTGGATTGTAGATTCAAGTCTACTCCCACCAAACTAGTCCTGGTAATTAAGGAGCATACATAAATCTACAGTATCTGGATTGTAGATTCAAGTCTACTCCCCCCAAACTAGTCCTCCTAATAAAGGAGCATTCATAAATCTACAGTATCTTTGGATTGTAGATTCAAGTCTACTCCCACCAAACTAATCCTGGTAATTAAGGAACATACATAAATCTACAGTATCTGGATTGTAGATTCAAGTCTACTCCCCCCAAATTAGTCCTGCTAATACAGGAGCATACATAAATCTACAGTATCTTTGGATTGTAGACTCTAAAATACTCCTGTCAAGCTAAAATCTGCGAAAAGCTCTGTGCAATGCTAACAACGATTTTTTTTCATATAAACTGCAAAACTTTCTAATGGATCTTCGTATGATCATACCTCTTCCCTACATACATGTATCTATATTAAATCATTTCCAGGTCACTGTAACATGAGCACTTTTCCCTTTTTTTTTCTTTATTTGATTTTTCCTAACCAAACAATCATTGAACAATTATATTTGTATTTCTTTATTATTTTATTTTTGGTTATATTTAAAATGACATGCTCATTATTTGGCACTATGATTGGCTTAAATAAAGCTGTCTTGTCTTTTCTCCCCTATTGCCATCGTTGATTCCAAGGGACAACAAAATGAGGATCATGAAAGGAACTAGAGGCTCCTAGGAGCCTGTAATCGCTCACCTGGCTCAAAGTTGGCCCAGCAGTTTCAGAGGAGATAATTTTTAAGTGAATTTTGGTGAATCTTCTATTTTTAGCAATGGCCGCCATCTTCTTTGGCGGGCAGGGTTGTCGGATATAATTGTGAAGGTAGACCATCTAAAGACCATTTCACCATAGTTTGGGCCCATTTGACCAAGCGGTTTCAGAGGAGATCATTTTTAAGTGATTTTTTGCCAAATTTTCTATTTTTAGTAATGGCGGACATCTTGGCTGGCAGCCGGGTCGTTGGACATAATTCTGAAAGGGGATCACCTAAAGACCATTCCACCATAGTTTGGGTCCAATTGGCCCAGCAGTTTCAGAGAAGATAATTTTTAAGTGATTTTTTGCTGAATTTTCTATTTTTAGTAACAGTGGTCATATTGGTTGGCGGTCGGGGTCGTCAAACACAATTCTGAAAGATGACCACCTAAAGACCATTCCACCATAGTTTGGCCCCAATTGGCCCCGTAGTTTCATAGGAGATAATTTTTAAGTGATTTTTTGCCAAATTTGATATTTTTAGTAATGGTGGCTATCTTGGTTGGCGGCAGGGGTCATCGGACACAAGAGGACCATCTGAAGACCATTCCACCATAGTTTGGGCCCAATTGGCCCAGCAGTTTCAGAGAAGATAATTTGTAAGTGATTTTTGGCCGAATTTTCTATTTTTAGTAACGGCAGCCATCTTGGTTGGCGGCCGGGGGTCGTCGGACAGAATTCTGAAAGGGGATGACCTAAAGACCATTCCACCATAGTTTGGGCCCAATTGGCCCAGCAGTTTCAGAGGAGATGATTTTTAAGTGATTTTTTGCCAAATTTTCTATTTTTAGTAATGGTGGCCATCTTGGTTGGTGGCCGGGGTCGTCGGACACAATTCTGAAAGAGGACCATCTGAAGACCATTCCACCATAGTTTCGGCCCAATTGGCCCAGCAGTTTCAGAGAAGATAATTTTTAAGTGATTTTTTGCTGAATTTCCTATTTTTAGTAACGGTGGCCATCTTGGTTGGCGGCCAGGGTCGTCGGACACAATTCTGAAAGATGACCACCTAAAGACCATTTCACCATAGTTTGCGCCCAACTGGTCCAGTAGTTTCAGAGGAGATAATTTTTAAGTGATTTTTTTGCCAAATTTTCTATTTTTAGTAACGGCGGCTATCTTGGTTGGCGGCCGGGGTCGTCGGACACAATTCTCAAAGAGGACCATCTGAAGACCATTCCACCATAGTTTGGACCCAATTGGCCCAGCAGTTTCAGAGAAGATAATTTTTAAGTGATTTTTTGCTGAATTTTCTATTTTTAGTAATGGCAGCCATCTTGGTAGGCATGGGGGGGGGGATTGTCGGACACAAGTCTGAAAGGGGACCACCCAAGGACCATTCCACCAAAGTTTGGTTCGAATTGGCCCAGTGGTTTTAGAGGAGTTGATTAAAATGCAAAAAGCTAACGACAGACGGACGACCAGTGATAGCAATAGCTCACATGACCCTTCGGGTCAGGTGAGCTAATAATTCACCATTTCCATCAGTCACATGATTTCTGAGATTATATACAAGCCAGCCAAACATATACAAACCAAAAACAAAACAAGAGGAAATTTAAAAAAAATCAAATTCTACTTCATTTGGCATAGTGGTTTCATGCAAGAAGTTGACATTGAGATAAAGTGTCACTACAAGTGCAATATGATGTTTTCATAATTATAATGAGGGGAAGTCATGTTTGTAATCGTATGGAAGTTGGATTTATAACTACCTATGCAATCAGTGTCTATCGCCACTAAAGTTGGGAGTTTGAATCCGCTAATGGCAAGGAGTACTCGATACAACTTTTATGTGATAAAGTTTCTCAGTGACGTGCGACTGGTCAGTGGTTTTCTTCGGGTACTCCTGTTTTCTCCACCAATAAAACTGACCGCCACGATATAACTTAAACATGGTTGAAAGTGGCGTTAAACACAATAACCCTAATCCTATAGAGTGCTGACTCATATTAGCCATAGGGTCAGTTGAATTAAAAATAACTCATATTAGCCATAGGGTCAGTTGAATTAAAAATAATTCATATTAGCCATAGGGTCAGCTGAATTAAAAATAACTCATATTAGCCATAGGGTCAGCTGAATTAAAAATAACTCATATTAGCCATAGGGTCAGCTGAATT
>MJUT01031627.1:206776-244748 GCA_002080005.1 Gigantidas platifrons
ATTGTACTGTCCATGTTTATGTTGTCATTCACTGACCCTGCTATTGTACTGTCCATGTTTATGTTGTCATTCACTGACCCTGCTATTGTACTGTCAATGTTTATGTTGTCATTCACTGACCCTACTATTGTACTGTCTATGTTTATGTTGTCATTCTCTGACCTTGCTGTCGTACTGTCCATGTTTATGTTGTTCATGTTTTGTGATAACGTGTGGTCTTTTTGAGTAGAAGTGAATCTGTGCAGATACAGATGTTAAAGATCCCTTACGACAGCTTCTAACATAAAATATTTTGTAATGAGTGATTGCTGGTATCCTGCTGCAAATTGAGATATTCTGACTTTTTCAATTATCTGTCTTTCTATTTGTGGCAATCAAATCTTTTCAAGTAGCGCCATCACATCACCATCTTTTTTTTAACTTATTTTCTGAATTCTTGTTTATGAACTAATCCTTGTCATGAAGATATCTAAATGAAAGCACCAAAGGTGATGTTAAACGATCGAACTGCTTGCATGTAGATTTTTTGTATGCTATGCACAATCGCAAAATATCAGTATACTTCTAGAAAAAGATGTCAAACTTTGAAATAGTAAATTGAGAGCAAACTCCAGAGACATCAATATGTTATTCACATAAAACAGCTTTTTATCCAATGTTCCAGAATATGTTACATTTTCTTGTATATACATTTGCATATATATCATAGTGAAAATTTTGTCAGCATGGCCAAGAGTGAAAGACCTTGGTAAGTCTGCTATTAACAGGAAACCTACCTCATCTGAATTATCGTTTACAACTCTTTTACAAAACTCATTCCCACAAAATAAAACATAATGTAGATGTTCCTTTACCAAAGAATCTAATGGGATTAACTTTTTTAACCACAAGCAAACCATTGGGGGGGCTACTAATATAATTATTGAATAGTGCCAAAAATGGAATTAACAGTTGGTGTAGGGGCTACTACTATAACATGCAACAACCCAGTTTTACATTCTATTACAAGATATAAGATATTTTATTTTCCAATCATGGAGCCCAGTACTGGGCAGAATAATCATTTACAAATTAAAGAACATAAAATACACATGATTTGTAATAATTAAATGTAATTTGAAGACATATTAAGAAAATACAAAAAAAGAAAAAGGAAAAAGATAAAGAAAAAGTTTTATATTTTATTTCCCATCAACTGTTTACGACACTACATCTGTTTTGAAGGGGCAAGCAAATCAATATGACAGTCAAAGTGAAATATATAGTGTATTCAGAACCATTAGTGGGTTTAATTTTATACCTTGGAAAAGGGAAATATTTTTCTACATGGGATCTTTTTCACGGAAGGGGAATGTGAGTCTTGAAAAAATTTACAACACTTATTAATAGATTTGACAATGAACTTTTATCCAATGATATATATATATATATAGCCTTCCGAAGGCAACATCTGTGTCCTTTCCATTTTCATTTTTTTTGTTTCGAAGCCAACATCAACATTCAATTCCCGGAATTCCCTCATCCATTTACGGACACCTACTGGAGTATTATACAGGTTTTTTTTTTCATTATTAGTGTCCAAGTTTGTTTGCCGGTTGCCGACCTACATCGATACTGTCATTTCATGTTTATTTTTAGGTGGAACATACCACAGGTACTCGAGGACAGAACCCTGTCTGGTACCCTTCATTACTATTAAAAAAAAAATCAATCACTATGTGGAACATACTTAAAAGCATGTATTGTTGACATAAATACGTCAGCAGTGAGTCAAGGTTAACAGGTCAAAACCTCTTCGGGATTTTCTAGACTTTTCATTAGATAGTACGTCAAACATTAGAACATGTGTTGTCTAAAGCACTGGTTCCCAATCCTGAACAAAACTACGATGGTCGAGAACTAATGACACTGACAAACCAGTTGAATTGTAACCCCCAGCAGCATAGGATATAAATAGACTATGTTTTAAAATTTATTCTAAAATTAAAAACAGAAAACACATATTCCGGAACAGGACAAAAGTAGAAAGGTACAATTTTTGTACACTTGCTGAAATATCCACATGCATTTTTTGTTGTTCAAATGTCAATTTTCAGACGCAATACGAAAATCAGTCTCTTACATAGTAAACACAATATCAATATTTCTAGATATTGAAATATCCGTCCGCAAAATCCGTGTTGCAACAAAGAAATACTGATAGATGAGCAAACATGCATATAAGTACATGAAATGATATCTCATTTACATTCGATCGTTTAAAAATGGAGCACTCTTGACAATTAAACAAAAATGGAGTACTCTTGACAATCAACAAATATGGAGCACTATTGACAATCAACACAAATGGAGAGCTATTGACAATCAACAACAATAAGAAAATCATGCCAATCTTACCCCTGCCATTGATTTTTGCTGCTGCTTTCTTTTCTTTTTCTGCTTTTTAGATAGTCTACAAAACAACAACAAAATAAAATTGATATATTTCAATCTGAGGATTAAAAATCATCATATGTTTATTTAAAATTTACACATTTTCTGTAAATACACATGTAGTTGTAATTTACACTTTGTGAAGAGTCATTTTATTTACATGTATGTATTGAAAAACTGAGACTGGAAGTTGCCATGTGAGCTCCTCGAGATAAAATCTCTTAAAATAAAGTAACCATTAAGATCACTCACAGTTGTCGATTTTAAATGAGCTTTTTGTTGCATCTTTTGTTTATTTAATCATCTAAAGCTGAAGAAACAAAGCAATTAAGAAACTAGAAGCTCAGCACTGAGCTGAGCCTGTGTCGCTCACCTTTTATTCTGCTTTGAGGAAACTTAATACAGAACCTTCCATAGCCTATAGGTGCTTCCCACCAAATTTTGGTTCGTTTTGGCAAAGCAGTTTCAGAGAAGATTTTTAGAAATCGACCAATCTAAAACAAGAATTGCCTGTGGCAGCCATGTTTGTTAATGGATCAAAACGAAATGAGCAATCTCTATAGACGACCTTCCATGGATGCTTCTTACCAAGTTTCATATCATTTGGCCAAGAGGTTTCAGAGGAAAAGCTGTTTTAGAAATCAACCAATAAGAAACAAGAATTGCCTATGACGGCCATGTTTGTTAACAGATCAAAACGGAATGAGCAATTCCCATAGAGGACCTACCATAGATGCTTCCTACCAAGTTTCGGTCTATTTGGCCAAGCTGTGTCAGAGTAGAAGATTTTTAGAAATCGACCAGTCAGAAACAAGAATTGACTGTGACGGCCATGATAGTTAATGGATCGGGACAAAATGAGCAACCTTTATAGAGAACCTTCCATAGATGCTTCCTACCTAGTGTCGGTTCATTTGGCCAGGCGGTTTCAGAGCAATCTTTATAGAGAACCTTCCATAGATGCTTCCTACCAAGTTTTGGATCATTTGGCCAACCGGTTTCAGAGGAGAAGAATTTAAACTAGAGGCTCACATGAGCCTGTATCGCTCACCTGACATAACTAAGTCCTCTTAAGAATGTCTGCATGCCGAATACATCTAAGTTACTATTCAAATACCATAGGGTTCTATGTTAAAACTATGTCTGCTCATGGCAGCCATCTTGGATGGAGGTAGTAGTCACCAGACACAATTTTAAAAGTATACTACCCAAGGACCATCCATGCCATATTTGCTTTAAATTGGCTGACTGGTTTCAGAGGGAAGACTTTTAAACAATTTTCCCATAGGGTCCTATGTTAAAACTATGTCCGCTGACTGCGGCAATATTGGATGGAGGTCAGGCTCACAGGACATAATTTTGAAAGTTGACCACCTAAGGACCATTCATGCCATGTTTGCTTTAAATTGACTTGCTGGTTTCAGAGGAGAAGACTTTTAAACATTTTTTCCATAGGTCCTATGTTAAAACTAAGTCAAGTCATGGTGGCCATCTTAAATTTCCGATCAGCAAACGATTCACAAGTTTAGTACAGGATCACCCAATGATCATTCCTGTAAAGTCACAATTCAATTGGCTTAGTGGTTTCTAACAAGAAGATTTTTAAAATTTCGACCAATCAGAACACATTATGAGCCCTGGCAGCCATGTTGGATTTCCGATCAGCGCCAAAAACAAAAATCTTGTATATGACCATCTAATGAACATTTCTGCCAAGATTGGTTCAAATCTGTTGCGTGGTTTCAGAAAAAAAGATGAAAATGTGAAATTCCCATAGGGTCCAATGTTAAACTAAGTCGAGTCATGGCGGCCATCTTGGATATGCGATCGGCACAAAAATAACAAATTTAGTAGAGGACCATCCAGTCATTATTTCTGTAATGTTACAATTCCATCGGCTAAGTAGTTTCTGACAAGAAGATTTTCAAAGTTTCAACCAATCAGAACACATTATTGGCCCTGGTGGCCATGTTGGATTTCCGATCTGCACCAAAATAACAAATTTAGTAGAGGACCTCCCAATGAACATTTCTGCCAAATTTGGTCCAAATCAGTTCAGTGGTTTCAAAGAAGAAGAAGAAAGTATGAAAAGTTTACACACGCGGACGACGACGACAGACGCAAAGTGATGACAAAAGCTCACATGACCCTTTGGGTCAGGTGAGCTAAAAATCAGCCAATCAGAAACAAGAGTCGCCTGTGGCGGCCATGTTTGTTAACGGATCGGGACGAAATGAGCAATCTTTACAGAGGACATTCCATAGATGCTTCCTACCAAGTGTCGGTTCATTTGGCCAGGCAGTTTCAGAGAAGAAGAGTTTTAAAAATGGGCCAATCAGAAACAAGAATTGCCTGAGGTGGCAATGTTTGTTAATGGATCGGGACGAAATGAGCAATCTTTATGGAGGACCTTCCGTAGATGCTTCCTACCAAGTTTCAGTTCATTTGGCTGAGGGGTTTCAGAGGAGAAGATTAAAATGTGAAAAGTTAACGGACGACGGATGCCAAGTGATGTCAAAAGTTCACATTGCCTTTAGCAAGGTGAGCTAAAAACGTTATCCAAATTAAGAGACTGAACACTGTCAATCATGACAAATCATTTTTACTTTGAACAGAAATAATCATTTCTTTTAACACGACATTTATCTCCTTAACACTGACTTATTGAAAACAGAAAACAATAATTTATGGAAGATTTTATGCCAAACATGCACTAATAGCATTTTAACATTCTTCCAAACTTGTGATATTTATTTTTTGTGAAAATTTACAAATGTTATCAGCAATTTATACATAAATCCCTTAATTTCATCAAGGAATATTTTCAGTATCAACAGACTGACCATGATATTGATACATGTTACCAATAAAAACAATAACGTCAGTTTTGAGTGTCTCCACTTCAAATAATATACAATTATTGCCTTCATATGAGGTGAACATTGAAATTTGTCAACCGAAACTGCATTAAGATATTTAGGACTTGAATGTTTTGTTTTGCAAAAGACAACAAAATAATTTCCGGTATAGAAAATACAATTACAGAACAGGACTGAAAAGAACCCGGTTTTTCAACATACTTCTGGTTGTCAGGATGTTGTAATCCTGGCTACACCTTGTTGTAGACTGGGCGACAACCTATTGTTTCACTTTACAAAAAATAGGTTTGGGTTGTTCACTGGATCGTCATTAAATATTCTGTAAAACCTAAATTGTCTTATTACTTTTATATAGTAAAATATTATGTAAGGTATAATAACTGCCGTTATTCCATATGTATCTTACTTTATTGATGACGTGTTTTCTTGTTCTTCTTCATCAGATATATCATCATCGTTCAATAATTCATTCCCATCTATACCTTCATTGTCTGCTGTCATTTCTTCTCTTAAGAAAACAACATTTTCTTTATGTTTCTTTGATTTTTCATGGTTTCCAAATCTACAATTACCAGTAATAAAAATAAATATCAGATCAATGAATAGCAAACAAGAGGCTTCGAGAGTCTGTACCGTTCACATGATTAATATAGGTAACAAGCAAACAAGAATTGCCCATGGCATCTATATTTTTCACCAGAACCGTAAGAATTCAGGAATTTCTGTTCCCATATATAATTTGTACCAATAGAACTCTTACACAAATTGCAGATTTTATTTTAAATTTATACGGTTTTATACAAGTTATATCAGATACGACGGGCAAAATGATACTCACTCTAGTAAGAGCAATGGAAAGGACAACAAAGTCGAGTATAATTTTCTCACAAGTTGTAGATATTTGAACCTTGTAAATAACCAGAGGATAATTTTATAGTAAATAAAAAATTCACAAGTTGTTCCAACATTAAAATTTTGAATAAATTATGTGGAAAAAGATATGTTATTTTCATTGAACCTTGCATGAAAGGGGACCCTTTTACTTTAAAGTGAAATAATATATGTAAAGCGTATAATTTCAAAATCAGTCGGAAATGTGCAAATAGTCTATTATCAAATCATTTAAACTTCAATACTAAGAAGATAATTTTTTTTTTTAATTTGAGCCAACCAGAAAAAAGAATTGCCCATGGCAGTCATGTTTTTGTTGGCTCATGATAAGATGAGGTATTTTGTAGAGGACCTCACAATATAGATCAGATAAAGATCTGTTTCAGATTGGTCACTAGTATCATTACTTTACAATTATATGAAAATTTTATTAGTAAAAGAAAACTAAAGTTAAAGCATAGAAACTAACACATTTATATAACTACATGTATATTAGACTGCTTAAGTTTTAATTCTTGAAGAAGGTTATCAACAAGCATATTTTTCAAGTCTTTCTGTTTGAAGATAGGAGCAGCATAGAACAAATCAAGTCAACTGGCTTGGTATTTTCTGAGAAGAACAACTCAGTACAAATTCCCATTGGGTCTTGTAGGCTTCTATGTTAAACTTTGTTCGTCTATGGCATCCATCTTGAATTTCCAATCGGAACCAAATTTACAATTCAGACAGAGGACCATCCATAGATCATTCACACCAGAAAACAAATTCAATTGAATCATTAGTTTCTGACCAGAAGATTTTTAAAGATTGACGAATCAGAAAACATTATCTACCCCTGGCAGCCATGTTTAATTACCGATCAGCACCAAAATTTGAAAGTTGACCATTTAAGTACCATTCATGCCATGTTTGCTTTAAATTGGCTAAGTGGTTTCAGAGGAAAAAAAATTGAAACATTTTTCCCATTAGGGTCCTATGTTAAAACTATGTTCGCTGACGGTGGCCATCTTGGATGGAAATCTGGATCACAGGACATAATTTTAAAAGTTTACCACCTAAGGACCATTCATGCCATGTTTGATTTAAATTGGCTTACTGGTTTCAGAGGAAAAAAAATTTAAACATTTTTCCCATAGGGTCCTATGTTAAAACTATGTTTGCTGATGGAGGACATTATTTTGAAAGTTGACCACCTAAGGACCATTCATGCCATGTTTACTTTAAATTGACTTACTGGTTTCAGAGGAAATTTTTTTTTTAATTTTTTTCCATAGGGTCCTATGTTAAAACTATGTTCGCTGATGGTGGCCATCTTGGATGGAGGTCGGGGTCACATGACATTATTTTGAAAATTGACCACCTAAGGACCATTCATGCCACGTTTGCTTTAAATTGACTTACTGGTTTCAGAGGAAACAATTTTTAAACATTTTTTCCATAGGGTCCTATGTTAAAACTATGTTCGCTGATGGTGGCCATCTTGGATGGAGGTCGGGGTCACATGACATTATTTTGGAAATTGACCACCTAAGGACCATTCATGTCATGTTTGCTTTAAATTGACTTACTGCTTTCAGAGGAAAAATTTTTTAAACATTTTTCCCATAGGGTTCTATGTTAAAACTAAGTCGAGTCATGGCGGCCATCTTGGATATGCGATCGGCACAAAAATAACAAATTTAGTAGAGGACCATCCAGTCATCATTTCTAAAATGTTACAATTCCATCGGCTGAGTAGTTTCTGACAAGAAGATTTTCAAAGTTTCAACCAATCAGAACACATTATTGGCCCTGGCGGCCATGTTGGATTTCCGATCTGCACCAAAATAACAAATTTAGTAGAGGACCTCCCAATGAACATTTCTGCCAAATTTGGTCCAAATCAGTTTAGTGGTTTCAAAGAAGAAGAAGAAAGTATGAAAAGTTTACAGACACAGACGACGACGACGACGGACGCAAAGTGATGACAAAAGCTCACATGACCCTTTGGGTCAGGTGAGCTAAAAATTGATATATGAAAATCTTTCGGCATACTTACGCTTTGTCACTTTTAAATGACTTGTTACAGGCCACACAGAAGAGGTCATCATAATATTCTTCCTCCTCTTCCTCTTCACCACTTTCTACCTCTATAAATAGACATTAAGAAATTATGTACTGTGTATTGAAACTCGATTATTTTATGGTGTGTGTTTTCATCACAATATGTAGAAATAGTTCTTAAATTTAACAAATTTTATACCCACTTCTAATCATGTAATTTTGTAATTTTAGTTTATATATTTTACTTACACTATGTGTTAGGGTTATGGTGTTTAATGTCACTTTCAACAATATATCAGTTATATCGTGGCAGTTACTTACACTATGTACATGTTCATTACTTTAAATTATTGCTGTTGTTTTTGTTTGTTTATTTCAGTTATATTGTGGCAGTTACTTACACTATGTACATGTTCATTACTTTAAATTATTGCTGTTGTTTATGCTTGTTTGGTTTTTTTTGCACTTTTTTTGTTGACTATCTTGTTCTATCAAGCCTGTTTGGAGATAACAGCTATGTTTTAGCAATATCTCAAGATTTTTAATACATTTTATCGCATGTCGTTTTATCCACAAAATTGCAGATTTATCTTCAAAAGGAAACTGGCATACTTTACGACAAAAAGTTTTGTCAACAGGCATGAGCAAAAGTAGATCAAAGGCTCATGGGTCACCTAGTCTCAGTCATTTCAATTATTATAGAACCATGATAAGTACGTAACAGGGGATGTCGTGGACGTCGTGGATGTCGTGGATGTGGTTATATGGTAGTTAGATATACATCTACCAATGCAATCAATGAATATCGCCACTAAAATTGTGAGTTCCAATCCCACTCATGGAAAGATGTACGCTCGATACAATATTATGTGATAAAGTTTGTCAGTGGCTTGTGACAGGTTGGTGGTTTTCTCCGGTAACTCTGGTTTCCTCACCAATATAAAAAATTGACCGCCAGGATAAAACCGATATATTTTTGAAAGTGGCGTTAAACACCATAACCTTAACCCTAAATACACAATAACCAATCAGCTTAATCATTTTGACAGAAGAATTTTTTTCTATATCAGAGATAAATTTCAATAATGTTCTATAGTGGCAGCCATCTTTAGATTCTTAATCAACAAGTACAATGCCAAAGTCATTTACAAATAATTTCAATGAAAACTTTTCATGGACATATTTCCATCAATTTCATCATATCCAAGTTTTAATATAATAACTTTTCTTTGAGATAATAAGAACATGGCTTAAAAACAAAAAGAGAAATTGTTTTCTAACAAGTAATCATACTTGCCTTCATCGTACTGTTCCTCGCCAAAATGTTCTGCTAGATTAGCTTCTAATTGAGCAAGTTCAGATTCATGTGTAGCAGCCCAATCGTTTCCTTTATAATCACCAATTTCTCTATAAAATAATCCAGGACATTTGTACAAAATACAATATACAGCATTTGTATGATTGATATTTAATAAAAATAATAAAAAAAAGTTTTCAGTGGAATTTTGTAATTATCTTATTATGATATAACAGTCTTTATTTTAGAATTTTATTTTTTAACCATCCATATAAAGCAACTTTATCACAAATCTAATGAAAAGAAAAGCCAGTAGATTAGGTAGTTCTTTCTCCTACAATACTATTTTTTCAGTTTAAGATATCCTAAATTTGCATGATGGTTTAGGTTTATGGTGTTTAACACCACTTTCAACAATATTTCAGTTATATTTTGGTGGACCTGTCACAAGTCACTGAGAAACTTTATCACATAATGTTGTATCGAGTACACCTCACCATCGACGGGGTTCAAACTCACAGCTTTAGTGGTGATAGGCACCGATTGCATAGATAGCTGTAAATTCAACTACCATACGATCACGGCCACGACAGCCCCCCAAACATTGGTGAGAATATAAGAGAATAAAATGTTTACTTTAATCTTTCTCTCATTTGTCTTTCTCTGTTTTCCTTAGCTTTTCTGGCAATTTCTTCTGCTCTTTCTTCCAAGAGTTTCTGAAACAAATAAAGGCCTATAATGTGGATTCATTAATTTTTGTAGATTTAGTGAAAATGAGATACTGTGAATTCATTTAATTTCGTTGGTACCAATTTTCGTGGATTGGGGAAAAAAGGCATTTCGTGGGATAGTTAAATTCGTGGATTGCCGATAACAAAAATTTTTAAAAAAGTTTTGAAATACAAATGTACTTAAATTCGTGGATTTTCATTTCAAATTCGTAGATTTTGCGTGTTGCGATTCTATGGTAAAGTGTTCATTTTAAGTAAATTTACAAGTACGCCAAACAAATATGAATCATTGTTGTACATTATCAGCTTGTTACAATTTTGATAATTATTTTATTGCATAATTTTGACAGTACCATTTACCTTTGTTTCTTAATGAATATTTCACAAAAAGGGTATGTTTTTTGCTAAACTTCACACTAGGAGTCAAAACTTAAATTATAATTCTTTGTACTCTATGGGAACATGACATGCCATAAATGATACATATAAAAAAGTTGCATTAAACGGTAAAGAAAAAAGTGTGAAATTTTATGTCATAGCAGTTAAATATCATGTGTCAACAAATTAAAATCCTGACCTCCGGGCGTATATATATGATACCAGTATACCAACTGTTAATCCGATTATTATCACCAATAAACTTTATGATTGTCAATCAAAATGTTTACACAGCAATTATAAAAGGCAACAATAATGTTAGTATTATCAATTGAAATTTTACCAAAAATGTTTTGTATTTATTTGTATCAACACTTCATTAAACAATACAAAAATACCGGAAGTTATTACCGCAAAATGTTTTCATAAATGTTACAACAATAAACAATTTATTCCAAGAGTTTACATGTTTATCAATCACAAAATGACACACAGGTACATTTATTTTAGATTCACAAGACATGCATTACAATTACATCATGTAACAATGTTGAATTACCTACATAGCTACACACGTCTGTGTTGTCAAAACCTTGCTTAGCGCCAAACGGAAATCAAATGGTAATTTTTCGTAGAACATTTAAATTCGTGGTTTGCTGGCACCCACGAAAACCACGAAAATTGGTATACCACGAATAAAAATGAATTCACAGTACTTGTTGATACTTTAATATTGAATTCATGGTTTTATAAATAATTCACTCCTTCTATCCCATTAAAATTTTGTACCTCAGGGTTCACACGATTTCATGATTCGTTGGTACCAATGAAAATCAGGAAAATCGATATTACATGAATATTCATGATTACGATTACATGTATTCTAATGGCAACAGCAGACACACAATGCTATTCAGATGTTTGGTGATTCATGACTGACCTTACCTCAAACCTGAAAAAAATAATTTTTGCAAGTTTGTTTTTCAGTCTATAAACTTGACCAAACATTATATATTTCAATAAGAAATTTATGACTAAGAAGCAAGATCACAACTTTCTTTAATTCAATTTTAACACTGTTATATTATAAACATCATTTGGAGGGACGAATGACTTTTATCAGTAGCAATATAAACTCTTTATCCACCTGCAGTAATCATTTAATTGTATGAAATACTATTTACCTTATAAGCTTTCACTCTAGGATCTCTTTTTCTTATATATTTTACCAGTTCCTGTGTAAACAAATTTAAAAATTAATAGTCAAGTGAGTGAGTGATTGTTGTTCAATGCCAGATGAGCAATTTTTCATGTATACCATGACAAGAAATTTGTTTTTTCTATGATGTCGGCTTTGTACAAGATGAACATGCTCAGTTAGATGTTTATAGTGCTAGCTTACAGTTTGTGGGTAGACATGTCACTCCACTCTGACACATTAATCTGATTCTAAACCAACCAGTCTTTGCTCTTACTCCTTAATACTGCATGCTTAGCTGAAAAGCAGCTAATACTGATTTTAGTCTTTGGTTTTATCTGATTGTGGCTTAAACCCACAGCCTACTTTTCAAAAAAGGATTTTATCTTTAGTTTCAAAAAGAAAATATGTCTTCTTAGCATACACTGTAAGATTTAATTACAACTATAACAAACCAAATAAAATCGAAAGACACAATTGAGATTATATATATGCACTCTACATCGAGTTCATTGTTTAATCTTTATATTATTATAACAGCAATATAAAAAAATTAACAATTAAAAGATCAATTTATTGCACTATTGCTTTTAACAATTCTTTAAAGATACAGCTTCTCTTCCAAGTCCCTTTTAGTTAGTATCAAAGGCCCAGGGGTCTTTCAATTACCATATTATAATTCATAGGTATGAGTAGAATTACAATCAATCAATTAATACAATAATCATACAAAACAAACACAAGTAATCAGGGAAGAAATTCCATTAAACAGGAATCTATTTCCAGATTCGGTTTTATTATTAAAGTTTGCTTACTGTTTGTTTTTGGAATTTTGACAAATTACAGAACTTGCAAGTATGATATATACAGTAGAACCTGTGCAATCCGACACCTGAGTTTTCCGACATCCTGTGACATCCGACACAAAATTATGGTCCCAAAATAGTTCTGTTAACATAAATAAAACTTGTGTATTCCGACATCTTGTACAATCCGACACATTTCCCTGGTCCCTTGGTGTGTCGGATTAGACAGGTTCCACTGTAGGTACATATGCACCGATACTATGTATCCTAAAATAATTAAATTATAAAATATGCTTGGGGGGCCATCATGGTCGTGATCGTATGGTAGTTTGATTTATGCAATCAGTGCCTATCACCACTAATGTTGTGAGTTCGAATCCCGCTCAGGCAAGCTGTACTCGATACAACATTATGTGATAAAGTTTGTCAGTGACTCGCGGCAGATCAATGGTTTTCTACGTTTTCCCCCACCATAACACTGACTGCCACGATATAACTGAAATATTGTTGAAAGTGCTGTTAAACACCATAGCCCTATACCCCCCAAATATGTTTGGTTCAGAATGTCCAGTGGATTTGGTTGCTATTTATAGTGTCCATCATCACTTTTTAACTATTTTTTATTATTAATTTTCTGCTTTAATCGTCACTTACTCTAACTTCTTCATTCCTATTTTTCTTTGCAGCATCTCTGAGCTTTTTATTTTCTGCTTCCATTAGTCTTCTACATCTTCGGTCTGGAGCCTCACGAGTATCATATTTCTCTACCCAGACATATGATTTGGCAGTGCAGTAACTCTCCCAGAAACCATAAAATGGAGCAACAATCTGTAGAACAAAATACAAATGTACTTGTATAAAGCCTCACGCATATTAAAGTTTCCTACCTAGAAATATAACTTGACAATAAGTGTCTCAAATCTGACATTTAAATGGAGTTTAATGACATTCAAATATACCCCGGTAGTACATTGTACATGTAAAAGAAAGTTATCAGTTGTATAATACTGACCTTCCATATGGTACCTGTACTGATAAAGTTAGTCATGTCAATGAAAAACATTAGTAAATTATCTCCCTTCCACAGAAAGTTATGCTTTAATTTCTTCAGTAGTCCCAGAAGAAAAAAAAACTAACCAGGGACAACATATGCCAAAATGAAAACAAAATCTCACATCATATTAGACTGAACTAGATATCATCGAGATGGAATCCATCTCTGTGGGCCCCGCCATAAATAACTTGTGGTAAAAAATTTGTAAGGACAGACTGATGTTAACCTCAGTAATAAAACACTTTTGGAGATAATTGATTCATTTGAAAAGTATAAAGTTCAAGATCAATAGTTGTTTTTTTCCCTGTATTGCCTAGCTTTGCCCTGCTAGATTTAGTGTTGTATTTATGAATCAAGTAATACCAATCCATCTAGTGGAAGATGAAAATGTGAAAAGTTAACAGAGTTTGTTACGGTAAAATCACTAATTTGACCTTGAGGTCAAAGTTCAAGGTCAAAGGTCACCAACAATGGTATGCAACACATCGTCTGGAGATGGTCTACCTACATGCCAAATATGAAAAGCCTATCTTGAACGACAAAAAAGTTACCACTCGGACACGATTTGTTATGGACGCAGACATCAATTTGACCTTGAGGTAAAAATTCAAGGTCAAAGGTCACCAACAATGGTACACGACATATCGTTTGGAGGTGGTCTACCTACATGCCAAATATGAAACGCCTATCTTGAACGACAAAAAAGTTACAGCCCAGACACAATTTGTTACGGACGCAGGGACCGATTTGCCCTTGAGGCCAAAATTCAAGGTCAAAGGTCACCAACAATGGTACATGACACATCATCTGGAGGTGGTCTACCTACAAGCCAAATATGAAAAGCCTATCTTGAACGACAAAAAAGTTACAGCTCGGACACGATTTGTTACGGACGCAGGGACCGATTTGACCTTGAGGTCAAAATTCAAGGTCAAAGGTCACCAACAATGGTATGTGACACATTGTCTGGAGGTGGTCTACCAACATGCCAAATATGAAAAGCCTGTCTTGAACAACAAAAAAGTTACAGCCCGGACACGATTTGTTATGGATGCATGGACCAGTTTGACCTTAAGGTCAAAGGTCATCAACAATGGTACGCGACACATCGTCTGGAGGTGGTCTACCTACATGCCAAATATGCAAAGTCTGTCTTGAACGACAAAAAAGTTACAGCCCGGACACGATTTGTTATGGATGCACAGACCAGTTTAACCTTGAGGTCAAAGTTCAAGGTCACAGGTCACCAACAATGGTACGAGACACATCGTCTGGAGGTGGTCTACCTACATGCCAAATATGCAAAGTCTGTCTTGAACGACAAAAAAGTTACAGCCCGGACACGATTTGTTATGGATGCACAGACCAGTTTGACCTTGAGGTCAAAGTTCAAGGTCACAGGTCACCAACAATGGTACGAGACACATCGTCTGGAGGTGGTCTACCTACATGCCAAATATGCAAAGCCTGTCTTGAACGACAAAAAAGTTACAGCCCAAACACGATTTGTTATGGACGCACAGACCAGTTTGACCTTGAAGTCAAAGTTCAAGGTCACCAACAATGGTACGAGACACATCGTCTGGAGGTGGTCTACCTACATGCCAAATATGCAAAGCCTGTATTGAACGACAAAAAAGTTACAGCCCGAACACGATTTGTTACGGACGGACAGACTGATCACTATAGGCCGTCCGCCACAAAGTGGCGGGGCCCTAATTAACAAAATACATTTTTTTACTGACCTCTTCATATGAACTCTGTGAGTCACCAAATTCAGGATGTTTATCATCCTCTTCTTTATCATCCATAAATGTGTAATCTTCCTCTGCTATTACTCTGAACACCTCTTTGTATACAGCATAGAAACCCTGAAAATTCAGATTATTTAATAATGATTATAAAACAGACACCTGACAATTAATCAAAAACTTAAAAAATGATTAAATAAAGAGAAGAGAAAACCTTTTTTTTATTTTGTATCAATAACCTTGAACATTTTTTTTCGACAATTTGTAAATTTTCACTTAGATAATGTCTATCATCAAACAACAAGCCTGATACAAACATATTATACATCACATGATGTTATATTGACATCACTGAAGTCACATTAAAACAAATCCTTGATAAACATACTATTGTTATTATGTTTTGCTTGAAATGGACATCTCGTCGCTTCTCACAACACAGACTTCACCTTCGATGTAAAATTACTATAAGAAATCTACTCTTGAACAAGTAAATCATGATAGTATGTATTTCTCTTCTTTTTTTCTATTTCATATCCAAACAATTTAAGCTTAATTACTTGCTTTTATGAAGTAAAAAGGCACACACACAAAGATAATAGATCATTATACCTTTTCTTCGTCATTATAACCAGAGAAACAGTTTGTATTGAAATACTGAAATACATCTAAACTATTATCTTCATAATGCTCTCCATGTCCCAGACCTACAATATGCAATAAAATCAATAGACATTCTTAAACATCTAAAATATTAGAATCACTTCAAAATTACAAAAAAAAATTGAAAATTATGGAAAGAAAGTTAAACAGTGATGGTCAACAATTCCATTAATATCAACGAAAAGAACATGTTTGCCATTTTGAGTGCAAGCGAATATGTGAAGGTTTTTTTCAATTGTTTATATATGTATTGTTGTTGAAGATCTAATTATCAAGAGGAAGAGGGGCCTGGGTGGCTCAATGAACAATGTCATTGGATCTAACAGCTCATACAAGCCTATCACCAATACAACGTGGGTTCGCGCCCAGCTTTGTAAATTACAAAAAGGGTGCACTCGACTCGCAGCCACAAGTGATAAAGTTTACCAGTTGCTTTCCCAGGGTCGGTGGTTCTCTCCGGGTTCTCCGGTTTCCTCCACCACTAAAACAGGTCGCCATGATATAGCTGAAATATTGCTGAAAGTGGCATTAAACAACACCAAAATTCAAAAAATTCAAGAGGAAGAAGATTGGGATCACAATAACTGGTTTAACCCTGCCTCATTTTTGTACCTCTAACAAGCCAGGATCTGGATTTTTAAAGTCATATGTTGTGGCGTTTCTTTACGTTCAATGATTTTATGTGGTTGTTCTTTTTGTTGATATTGGTGGTATTGTTGACAAACACTGTTTAATAAACTTTCTTTTCATAATGTTGCTATCATTTGCACATAGAAGTTTGTATTTCCATATAAAATATGATAGTCATGTGAATGAGTCAAAACACATGTGTGGTTGCTATATTGCAAAATTTCTCATTGCTTTTTTTGTTTTTGTATTCTTGATACAATGAATTAACTACTCATCTAAATCTATGTGAAAAGTAACATTTTTTAGCTAGATCTGACATACTGAAATGTGATTCTTCTCTAAATACCCTGTCAATATTGATTGATTAATTGTTGCTTTATGTCAAGTGAGCAGTACTTCGGCCATATTCATGGCATGAACAAATTTATAAATTTGGGGCAACTACTTTCTTTCAATATGGCCAATTTAGTACATGCTAATTTATCAACATAGTTACAAAAGTGTTTACATGTATATGGCAGGTCCTATAGACAAAAATATTCTTGCTTAAAATTACAACATAGATATTTTGGTATTGTTTTCTTGGCCATGGCCCACATTCTTACATAAATTATCACAACTATTACACACCTCCTCTGAGTATTGCCTCTCTGTGTTTGTCATACCATGCCCTTTCTTGTGGATCAGTTAATACATCATAGGCTTGTTGTACAATTCTAAACTGAGCTGTACACTCATCAATATTGTCAGGATTTTTGTCTTCAAAAATAAATTATTCATAAATAAAAATAATAAATGCTAGCAACGTGTTCCCCAGTCTATGTAAATATACCATAAAAGCAATAAAAATACAAAATTTAATATAAAATGTAAATAAAAAGAAATAAAAGTGTTGTTCTTTTATTATATTTTGTGCTTTAGTGTAAAGGTGGATAAACTCTTGTGTTCATTTACATCCATATCCTTTCTTACTAATGTAATCAAATATGGAAACTAATGAAGTATTGTTGACACTGCTTAAACAATTAAAATTACATAAGAATACAAGATACAATAAATGCACTTGCAAAATGAAGGACAGAAAAATCTTTGAAAAAACCCAGCTACAATGTACAAATAATTATACACGCAAACATTCTCTTCAACTTAAAAAAATCTCAATGCAAATTGCAAATCTCATTTAAAAAATAACATTACAATCTCATAGAATAATTGGGAAAAATCACATGTAATCATGTGTACTCAAGTAGATAAATATGTATCTACTATTCTAGAATGTTTAACCAGTTGGTTAAATTTTCATAATATCTTTAATCATCATAGTGGTTAAATTTCTGCATGAGAATTCTCGAATAATTCCTTTCAATAGTCATGAACAATTGAAAATAACAACATAGGATAAACATATTCTTATTGTTTCCACATGAAAATTTGAATATTCTTAAAGCCATTTTTTAGAGCATTCACTGCTTTTAATTAAAATTCCTGGAATTAATGTACAATGTATATGATGCCTTACTTAGTTTACTCTGTTGCATGACTATAATTATTTTTCATATTGAAAATGGTTTAATTTCAAAAATTTATTTCACATTTTTTTTCTTCAAAAGTTTGTTAAAAAAAGATCCATTGTGTTTTTTCTGTCATTTTTTACAACAAATTCTGAAAAGATGAGCATCAGACGACCTCAGACAATAATACAGCAAAACAGCAATAAACGATTTTTCCTAGTAATTTGATTGGCTGCTATTATCACTCAATAACACGGAAGTGTAAAACATCCACCGGTTTCAGAGACGAAACTTGCTATGTTCTGTTTGACTGGTTCGACCTCAAATTTACTGGGCATAGGCCAGCAGATTTGTACCCTGCAAGTAATTGTTTACATTCCAAATTTCTCATTTTAAATGATTATCAGATTGGATAACCAACAAGAATAATGTTAATATGAATTAAAATAAATACAGTTAATAGACCTGTCAAAACCAAATCCTGAATAAAATGAAATCCTGTATGAGTCGAACTCTAAAGAAAGTCCCAAATGTAGAAATCTTTGTTAATTTAACCCCTTTAAATCATACATCTTCCTGTTCTGAACACAAAAGCAGGTGCCAAGGATGTTTTGGTTTAGACTCTATTTCTCTGTACCTTGAGAATATAGTGTCTTAAATTTTATGTACATGTATATATGATTAAATAATTTTGGTTTTATAAAGTGAAAATGTTTCAAGCATGTATATCAATTCCTGTTTGTACTAAACCATGACTTCTTCTTATTAGCATAATCTTTCATATGAGCATCTACAACTGAAACTGGTATGCTTATTCCATATTTTAATGTAGACAGTAAGGGGTTTTTTTTGGTACCATGTTAAATTTTTTATCATATTTACATTTGAATTCATGATGTTGCCTTCTTTTACTGGTATTTTTTTACAAGAAAATTTCTTCGGAAGTCAAATCTCAATGAGATTACTGTATGTTTAATATGAAGCATAGTCTTATATGAATGCTAGACATATTGGCACTAGGACAAATCGGCACCAAGACATATCGACATTGAGACAAATCGGCACCAGACTTTAGACAAATCGGCAATTTGGAAAAATTTTAATGTATTTTCATGTTTAATCTACATTAGGTAAAAAGTTACATTATCAAAGCACTAGCTAGAATACATGTCTATTCACTGTGTAGGTGTTGGTGCATAAATACCGGCACAGTCTTTCAAAAGTCTGGATGCACTGCTGATGTTGGTGCTATAGTTGTCCCACAAAGAGAAAAGTCTACCCTGGGTTTGTCTGGAACTCTTTCGTTGATGATGTTTTATCTTTCCTACGCTGACCAGTTTCAGTTGCAGTGGGATGGCGGTTGTCTCTTGGTTGCTCAGCAATTAGGAAATAAAACGGCACTTTTCCCCTAGCTGAAGTGACGTTGTTGATCCAGTTATGCCACCCCTCCACGTCATTGTTTGTATGGACAGATGTCTTTTAAACCAACTAGAACCAAACAGGGAAGACGGGATTCCTGATCCATATGCGATACAAAATGTATATGTAGTCTAGGACGTGCTGGACTGCTTGTTTGCTGTTTCTGGTCCCGTTAGATTACAATCTTTACATCAAGTGAAATAATTAATTAACTATCATTACAAATATTAATTATGTATTACACTACAAAGTTTAATCAAATTATTTGCTTGTCACATACAGCCATCAGTGATGCAACGTATTGTTGTATTTTCAAATATTTTTATCTATAATTTGTAATAAACTTTATTTTTATAATCAGTGCCGATCTGTCGAGCCAAGTGCCGATTTGTCTATATTATTGAGTGCCAATTAGTCTAAGTGCCGATTTGTCTTGCACCCGTCGTATATAGTCCTATCACATAGTACCTCGGGTGGCGATATTTTCTATTTGTTTTTTATTTGCTGCCACCGCGAGGTTCTATCACAAAGTCCCCAAAATCCGTAGCAAATGCAAAAAATACAGGAGCTTAATTAAATGTAATGATCGTAACAAATATGATACTTACAGTAATTTTATTGTGTTTTGTGATCAATATATCCAAGTATTCTGAATATTTTGACAATAAGTGTCTTTTTAAACCACAACAGTACTTTCCCGAAATGTCACATGGTAATTTTTGTAAATTACAAAACTTTTGACGAAACGAACTTTTAAGTCGCTATTGTACAATTATAGCGTAAAGTTATGAAGTATTGTTTATAGTAAGAATTTGAAGGTGGAAAATAATAAAATTAAAATTTTTAATAATAAATCCAATAAAAACATCTTTTTCCCTAAATATACATCTACAGTCGGCAAGCGAGGCAATCCTCATTCACCGGACTCGTTCCGTAATTTGGAAAGTAAACTTTCAAAAATGTGGCGGTCAGTTTGCACTGCCCACCTCGCTGAAATAAACTTGGATTTAGTGTGATTTTAGGATTGTTTCGTTTGAAGTAAGTTATTTTTTAGTTTTTATAACATATATTTTATTGAAAAATCGTTACTTATGGGTATGTAAATCTTTGGAAATATCTGATTTCACCCGCACTGGAATCCGGGCGGAATTTGCTAAAGCAAAATGTGCAAACGGTATATGACTTCGCATTCCGCATAAAATAAAAAATGAAAAAATCACAATGAAAACGTAAAATATGAACATGGAATGTGAAGTCATATGTTATAGGACTACTATAATATAAGCCTTCGTAGGTTATGAACCATGTTCAGCAATAATAGAAAATGAAAATATCCGATGAAAACATGAAAAGCAGACAACATGAATCTACGAAGGCTTATATTATAGGACTACCGTCTTATACTGTTATACCCGTGATCTTGTCGTGGTTCAATTATGTCAAAATGATACTTTACCTGGGTGCCACTTCAATGCAAGCTTTCTATATGCTTTTTTCAAGTCTTCAGCTGATGCATCCCGTTCTACATTTAAAACTTCATAATGACATTTCATCTGCGAAGTCATTCTTCAGTTTGTTCTCTCGGGACCTTTTGACTTGTGAGTGAAACAAGTTCCGAGATTGACTTGAAATCAAACTTGCTATCGTTTATTTACAAAGAAATGTGTCAAGACCTCTATAACATTTTAAACAGTAGATTTCAATCCAATAAGGGACATCCTGCTTTCCCTGTGGAGTTCTCAGTTGTCGTGCTGTGATGAAATGTGGAAAAGAACTCTTCTTCCTGAAAACAAGAAAAGGTACTTTTTGTATAAATTTAAATAGAATGACGGATACAACCGAGAAGTAAATTCGGAGGGTTTTGTGTGCGTTTTTTTTGGGTTGGGGTGAGGAGCGTGTATTGTGTGTGTGTTTTATGTTATAGATTACAATGTCCATTATACGGAATAACGTGGCGGTATTGTTTTGTATTGACGTTCACAATAACACTTGTCAAGGGTGTGTTCGAAGTTGCAAATTCAGTGATCAAAGAAAAAACACAAATATGTCTTCTTCTTCTTTTGGTATACAGTATACCAAGGATTTATATAGTAGGATATACCATCGACCTGCGATAATAAAACAGGCCTTTAAATGAATAAGAATTGTGAAAAATAACAACTGCACATAAGGCCTGTTTTTTTTTTATTCTCAAACTTGTTTATGGTTGAAAACAACCTGAAACTTGTTTAAATCATGAACCATAAACATGTTAAGATATATAAAAAACGCAATGGTTGAAGAACAATATTTAAGAGAACTGTTCTAGTTCATTGATTATTTTTTAACAAAGTAAAATTAATTCTTCATTAACAAATAAAACAATCAAAACAAAAACAATGCAAAAAAACAACAAATAAAATAATTTAATTCTTTATAAACAAATACAACAATGCAGAATGTCAATAAACAACTTGGAAATGGGTCTACAATACACAGATGTTCCTATTACAAACATATACTGGTAATTAATCAGGTTCAAGCATATTCAACCGTGCTTCGATCCCGGTTAATATGTTCTTTAACCATTTAACCGCATGGTTAAAACCACACCGTAAAAAAACACTCAACCGTAAAAAAGTTTAAAACTAGGCTAATGGTTAAGAATTAAAAAAAAACAGGCCTATAGTCAAGATATTTTGCATGAGGATACTTTGTATAACATTAAAAAAACAGATATCCAACACGGTTTAGGCAGAATTGGCATTCGCCAAAGTCATCTTCGACAGAATGGTCATGATTTTTTTTTATAGAATTTGTATTTTTTTTTCGTCTTTATTCACGGGTGGTTTGCTACGTCACACGCACGGATACTTGAACATCGCGAACGTCGCCTCGAGGTAGGTTTATGCACAGGCACTCGAATTCCGGACCCCTCCTTTTTTTCCTTATTTGGTCCCTCCCGCGATTATGGTATGGATCTTTGTCTGGAAGTACATCTTTGAGCCATTTATCCATATTTTACAACATATAGTGTTACAACTCTCTCGTTCTACTAACTTTTGTTTCTAGGTCCAGTTGCCGTTTTATTTAAATAGGTTTATTTAAGTAAAACGGCAGCTGGACCTAGAAACAAAAGTTAGTAGAACGAGAGAGTTGTAACACTATATGTTGTAAAATATGGATAAATGGCTCAGAGATGTACTTCCAGACAAAGATCCATACCATAATCGCGGGAGGGACCAAATGAGGAAAAATGGGGGGGGGTCCGGAATTCGAGTGCCTGTGGGTTTATGCAGTTGAAAAGACACTTCTGTACAGTTAAAATTCCGGGCAAGGATACCGTTCACACAAAACCCATTTAACTGTACAGAAGTGTTTGCAAAACTGACGGTTTTCCACGCAATGAATGTATGCTAACAATGAAGTCTGATATGTGGGCCCTTCGGTGAACTACTTGGTTGTGTTAGTTTCCCTTTTTTTAAATTGTACAACTGCATAAACCTACCTCGAGGCGATGTTCAAGTATCCGTGCGTGTGACGTAGCAAACCACCCGTGTTATTTGTTATACAGTTACGTTATTTCAGTATTCAAGGAGACTGTGGTCAAAGGTATGAACTCCAACTGTTTATATGTTCATAAATTCTATTATAATGCCTAAAAATTGTATCAGAATTGAAAAAAAAAATGTACGCCATATTTACAATGTTTTCAAGTTCAGATGTACCTTTTTTACATTTCCAACTTAAATAACGCTATATACATGTTGAAAGTGCCTAGCCTATACCATAATCATGATGTATATATAGTGCTATTTATTTTTATTATTATTTACTTGAAACAAAAGATCTGTATAAAAAAAAATGATGTAGTATCATGGAAACCGCAGGGGCTTGTTACGAGTTATTTTTATCCCTCGACTGACAACTCTAGATTTTTTAGAGTTGTCAGTCGAGGGATAAAAATAATTCGTAACAAGCCCCAGTAGAAAAACTGGAAACTTTACAACCCATTATTAGTAGTGTATGATGAACCTTATTTGTCTTAAGAGCATCGTTAACGTGTCTCCTTCGATATAGCCTACAGTACCTAAACGAATTCAATACAGAAAATAATCCTATCTTTTTTCAGTGAAAAATGTATTTTTTTGTGAATACAGTGCCTTTAAAATCTAAACATGATAAGTGCCCATGATTAATGACATGGGTTATTATCAAACCCTGAACAAGAGTTCTAAATTCATCTTCAGTGTGTAGAAAATGAATGATATTGGCATTTGACTGCAACTGCTCAAATTAAACTTCTCAGTTGTCCTCAATTCATCAGTAATATTGACGGTTTCCACCCTGTTACAACTGTCGTCGTATTTGTCAGTTAACTTTGGGGTGGCCTGAAAGTGGGTTGCAACCTATAGGGGGATCATACAGTGAGGGAGTCGATCTTTCAAAACTGTCAAACAAGAAAAGTCAGTTAGCCTTCCCATAATTAGCAATTAAACATTTTCTAATTATCTGCCAAAAAAAGGGGAGGGGGCAAAAACATAGTTTTTTTCCTTCCTCCAATTTGAATAGTGGGAGTGGATGTGTCCCCTTGTCTTCGGCTCTTATACATGTATACATTTTCACTGTTGGTACGATATCCTCGAAATGGTGGTTCCTGTAAGGATTTCCTTAGTGTTGGTTTCTGCTAACAAATAAGTCTTCTGGTTCAATGGTTCCTTGTAGTCCTCTTTACAACGAAAATAGAGCAATTTTTGTTAAGCAAAAATTTGGAGAGTTACGTTATTACAGTATAATTTATATTACATGGTGACGGTTTCTACTTCTACTTCTACCGATTAATGACCTACTTCAACACTTTGAAGATTATGTCATTGAACTGCGATGCGAAAAAGGAAGAAGAAAATAATAAAAAAGAAATATAATAAGAAATAAGTATTAAAAATATGTACAAAGCAGGGAGTGAATTTAAGGATGAGATGTGGTAATGGCAGTCCTGAATGACTCGACTTAGTCACTCAACACTGCTGTCTGCGGTAGGCAGTTCCATTCTACAGTGGTTCGTGGGGAAAGTGAAGCCTTTCTCTGTTGTGTTCTACATAGTGGGACCTGGTATGATCGAGAGTGCATGTTTCTAGAGTGTCTCTGGGGTGGTGAAAGTCTGTCTCCTTTACTGACTGCAACCTTGTCATGGGAAATTTTATACATCATGACAAGGCGTGCATCTCTACGTCGATCTTCGAGGCTGTGCCATTCAATATGTTGTAGCATGTCACTAACACTAGATGTAGTTGTCTGTTGGTGACATATCTCGCAGCCCTCCGTTGAACCATCTCTAGTTTGTTGATGTCAGATTTAAGGTAGGGATCCCATACAGAACAGGCATACTCCAGTGATGGTCTGACTAATGATTTGTATGCCTGTTCTTTAACGGAGGTGGAACCGATGTTCAGGTTGCGACACAGGAAGCCAATAATTGGCTTTACCACAGATGTTGTTGATGTGGCTTTCCCAATTGAGGTCATCGCTGATTGTTACTCCCAGATATTTTGCCGTATCAACAGATTCCAAGACATGATCGTGAAGGCAATATTTGAATTTTACAGGTGTTTTATTACGTGAGATGGTAAAGCACGTTACATTTATCTGGGTGGAAAGCCATCTTCCACAATTGTTCCCATTAGCTGTGCTGGTTTATCAAGATCTCTTTGCAGTATTAGGGCATCGCTGTTTGATTTAATAACCAGGTATGCAATTGTATCATCTGCAAAGAGTCTTATAGTGTAATCTAGTCCAATGGGAATGGCATTTATGTAGTATAAGAACATACTTAGTCCAAGGGCACTCCAGAATAGACAGGGAGGTATGCAGATTGTTCACCCTCAACAATGACTGCCTGAGATCGGCCTGACAGGAAACTTTCTATCCAGCTGTTTACCTTTCCTCTGATGCCATAATGTTTTAGTTTGTGTATCAAGAGGTTATGACTGACTTTATCGAATGCCTTGAAGAAGTCCATAATGAGAACATCAGTTTGCTTGCCATCATCCAAGTTTCGAGTGAGTCACATCGTCGATGAACTCTATAAGTTGGGTTTCACACGATCTAAATGTGCGAAAGCCATGTTGGAAGGGGTATAGTACAAATGTATGTTGTATTTATCAGCATGTGACATGATGTTACTAACTACAATGTGTTCTAACAGTTTACAATAAATACACGTTAAGGAAATACATGTAGGTATATAGTTTTCTGAGTTATACTTTGGACCTTTCTTGTAAACAGGAGCAACATGGGCAGTTTTCCAGTCTGATGGGACAACACCTTATTCAAGAGATATTTGAAAAATTATAGTTAAAATAGGAGAAATTTCAGTAGCAAGTTCTTTAAGTACCCTAGGTTTAATTTCATCTGGGCCGGCTGCTTTGTTTGGATTCAAGTTTAGAAGGAGATTAGCTATGCCTTCACAGGTGATGGTGATATCAGGCATAGTTTGATAATTTGATTTTATCGACAATTTACAGTTAGATTCAAATTCACTTTCGGTTATTTTTTCAATATTTGAGAATACAGATTTAAACTGGTCATTCATACCATTTGCCTTGGGAATGGGGTCAGTGATTAAATTGCCATCTTGTTTTAATGACGAGGTTCCTTGATGATCAGTTTTTTTTAATGTTTGATATAGGTCCAAAACTTTTTCACAGAGTTAAACGTTCCTTCAGCTTCCTTTGGTGTGACAATGTCCTTGATATATCACCAATAGCTCTGTCTTAATAATTTTTGGATGTGGTGTTTTATTTTCTTAGTGTCAACATTTCCATTTTTTTTATTTTCTTATAGTCTATCTCTCTTTCTAATAAGGTTTTTAGTTTCAGTAATTATCCATGGTCGACTATCCTTTACATTGGCAATTTTGTGTGGAACATGTTCTTTAATTAGCTGGTGAAGTTTGTTTTTGAATATTTCCCAAAGTTGGTTTGCATTTAAATGTGTTTGTGATTGGACCATAGTGGGTTTTTTTCACTTTTAATTGTGTCCCAGTTTGCATTTTTGTAAATGGGTACTTGTCTAGGTTTTTGCTTTAGTATTTTAGAAGCAATGATGAACTCAAGAAAGACAATGTCATGGTCAGATATACCTGGTAGAATTTCTGTGCGTGGGACTTGATTGGGAAAGTTGGTGATCATTAGGTCAAGGAGGTTGTCACTCCTTGCGGGTTTTTCTATGAGTTGGCAGAGGCCAGTATCTTCAAGTGTTGTAGTGATTCTTTTGATGTTTAGTGTTTGGTTTTAAAATTTTATTTTCCCAGTCCCATCCTGGCCTGTGGGAGATTAAAATCACCACCCGAGTATTGCTACATTAACTTTGGATGCCTGTCTTACTGACTGGTCAAACCACTTAAGATTTTGTTGATTTGATGTTTTTGTAGAAGGATGATACATATAGTGTTTTGCTACCCACTTTTTCTATTTTAGCTCATATCATTTCACTTTGTTCGTCAACGTGCAGTCATTAACTTCATTTCTTAGGTTTGCCTCTTGCACAAAACAGACGTTTTTCTGCCATTAATTCGTTTATTAGAAGTACCCAGCGTTTTACCTGATAATACTGTTATACTCACCCCAGATAATACTGTTATACTCACTCCTGATAATACTGTTATACTCACTCCAGATAATACTGTTATACTCACTCCTGATAATACTGTTATACTCACTCCAGATAATACTGTTATACTCACTCCTGATAATACTGTTATACTCACTCCAGTTTGCTTGTTGTTTTACCTGATAATACTGTTATACTCACTCCAGATAATACTGTTATACTCACCCCACTTTGCTTGTTGTTTTACCTGATAATACTGTTATACTCACTCCAGATAATACTGTTATACTCACCCCAGTTTGCTTGTTGTTTTACCTGATAATACTGTTATACTCACTCCAGATAATACTGTTATACTCACTCCAGTTTGTTTGTTGTTTCACCTGATAATACTGTTATACTCACTCCAGTTTGCTTGTTGTTTTACCCCATAATACTGTTATACTCACTCCTGATAATACTGTTATACTCACTCCAGTTTGTTTGTTGTTTCACCTGATAATACTGTTATACTCACTCCAGTTTGCTTGTTGTTTTACCTGATAATACTGTTATACTCACTCCTGATAATACTGTTATACTCACTCCTGATAATACTGTTATACTCACTCCAGTTTGTTTGTTGTTTCACCTGATAATACTGTTATACTCACTCCAGTTTGCTTGTTGTTTTGGGTTTTGGTTTTCATTACACCTTTCTTATTCTATTTCCCTATAACACTTTATTTTATCTAGTTTTCTTTTATATTAATAGCTGCGAGGGTTAGGGTTATGGTATTTAACGCCACTTTCAACAATATTTCAGTTATAAGGTGGGGGAAACCGGGGAAAATCACCGACCTGTCGCAAGTCAGACATACTTTCATCACATAATGTTGTATCGAGTACACTTTGCCTGGACGGGATTCGAACTCAAAACGTTAGTGGTGATATGCACCGATTACATAGGTAGTTATAAATCAAAATACCATACGTTCACGACCACGACGATCCCTGATATTAATAAAGAAAATTGTTGTCTCTAAATATATCATTTTGTAATGTATATACATTGCATAATTATTGCCATTATGTGCCTTCATTTTTTGTAAAAGGAATTTACTAACATGTGATAATAACTTGTGTCCATCTGTTTGCTTATTCTAAGAGCAAATAAAATATGCTTAAACTAAGTGGTTTTAAAGTTGAACTCAGCACTTCGAAAGTTTTCAGTCGCCATCGTGACTAGGTTGGTATCAGACTAGGTTACATTAACCGCTATTGAATATCTGTGTCCCAGATGACCACGGGTGTGTTCTGTTTATCCACAGGCACTAGACATTATATTGATATCAATTCCATAGTCAATGGTAAGAAAATAGTGTGGTTGGATATGAGTCCTACAATAACAACTCCAATCGTTTACTTTTATGGATTTGTTCTTTTTGTTTTAGTTTTGTGTTTTTTGGGGTGGGGGGNGGGGGTGAGTTTTCTATTTTAATAAGAAAAAAAAGAAAAAAGTATCCAATGAAAAACGTTAAAAGTAAACAATTGAAAGCCCAAGTGGTCTTATATCAATATTTTTTATTGTTGGCTGTTTGATACTGTTACTACATAACATTGTATAGTCACAAAATTGGCGTGGTCCACAAGTTCATCCTAATGGCATGGACTCTTGGTGCTTCAAGTAGTTATTTTAAGAAGCATTTTATCTCCTCCTCAATTGTTACAGGGATCAATACACACCTAGGACTTGGCTCTAAACTAGTGGTAAAACATTATTGCTGTTTTTTTGTTTATGTTGTAAAACAATTATATCTTAATATGCTCATATTGTATATGCCCCCTGTGGGCCCTTGATTGGTGAACCAATAAACTTATGACTTACGACTTATATAGGTAATATAAAAAGAGAAGTCTTCCAATGCAAAATCGGCATAGATGTAAATAAGTCGGTGTATTTTTTCATGCACAGTTTTATCTTTAAAATTGCCATATTTAGGTATACAGGACTACCTAATGATCACCTAAATGATTTATTGGATTGCAGACAAACATGCAGGATCACAAACCACTTTTGACATGCTGCTGGCAACTGCCAGATTCCATGTATGATTGACCATGATTGTGCTGTCTCCATGCATAGAATATATGGTACATACAAAATTCAGATAGAGCAAACAGTATGTTTCAATATGTAATAAAATTCAGTGGATGATGTTGCAGTTACAGACTGCACAAAATAGGTATCATCTCAGTGGATGGAGACAGCCTGAGAAAGGGTTACCAGACCCAATTGTCACTGGGGAGACAAATAGCCTTGAACATAAGAATACTTAATTTGTTTGTCATTGGAAACCCTTTGAAATAACCAACTATTAAAAATTAATGTATAAAGTGTTTTTTTTTTTTTATTATTTATATTGTACTCACATTTTTTTTTTGTTTACAGGAAATGACATCTTGCTCAGGTTCCAAAATAAATGATACCAAATTCTATTTTGGGAAGAAAAACTTGATCATATCTTTTTGGATGATTAAGAGGCCATTGTGGTCATGATCATAGGGCAATTGAATTCACAACCTCCTGTGTAATCAGTGCCTATGATCATTAAAGTTTCCCGTTCGAATCACACTCATGTCCAGGGGTACTGGATACAACAACGTGATGAAGTTTTTCAGTGACTTGTGGCAGGTCTGTGGTTTTCTCCGGCCACTCTGGTTTCCTCCACCAATAAAACTGATCGTCATGATCTAACAACTTCAGTGCTTGACACAGTTGACTAAATCTGCTGATAATTAAAAAAAGCCAAGTCCCGATTAAATATTTTAATATTTATAAAAATTTAATGATGGCTAAAAAGACATATTTGGACAGAATACAATGTTTACCTAGACACAAAATAAGTTTTACATTTATTGCAAAAAAAAAATCAATACAAGACATCTGTTATCATATCTGATTGGATTTTATCACTACAGAAATACCATTCTCTACTATCATAATCGTTTTTTTTGTTTACCAGCTATTACATGATTGATTGATTGGTGTTTAATGTCATCATCATCTTGCTACTTAAAACAAACAATGGACAATTCAGTAGAAGAAATACCATACAATAAAATGATTAATATAAATCTGAAATAAGCATACAAGTGCAGGACAATTATGTCATATTTATGTAGAAATGCTAATTAATTAACTGGGAGGGACCATTCACAATTGGGCAAGATACATTAAGGGCCAACTGTGACACTCTAGGAATACAATATATATATTTGAGGGTGATTATGGTGTTTAACGCCACTTTCAACAATATTTCAGTTCGTGGTGGTCAGTTTTATTGGTGGAGGAAACCGGAGTGTCCGCAGAAACCACAGACCTGCCAAAAGTCACTGACAAACTTTATCACATAATGTTGTATCGAGTACACCTCACCATGGGCTTACATGTATTTGATCAAATTGAAATAGACTGATAAATAATACCCTGGAGTGAGTGGTACATTACAGAAAGACAACATGTAATTATTTGCTTTTCGGTGAAAAATGCTATCTAAACAAAACTTGCCTTTTGAGTAGATATCAAATGGAATGTGAACAAAACTTGCCTTTTGAGTAGATATCAAATGGAATGTGAACAAAACTTGCCTTTTGAGTAGATATAAAATGGAATGTGAACAAAACTTGCCTTTTGAGTAGATATCAAATGGAATGTGAACACCAAATGAGCAAGATTTTTTGGCAAATAATTCTTTATTATCAAAATGATCATTTGATCAATATAAAATTTGACCGATGTTGCCATCCATATTTAAATTAAATACTCAATATAAACTGTCAAAATGTCTACATCAAACGATTAACTGTATAATGTATGTTGTAATGATGAGGTCTGTAAAGTAATATGGAATTCTCACTTAAAATGTAAACAGATTTGCAATTTTGATTATTTAAAAGAAAAATGGAGCAACTCCTTAAAAAATGATCTGATACTAGAGGCTCAGTGGGCTGAACCTGTGTCGCTCATCTTTCATTCTGCTTTGAGGAAACTTAATACGAACCTTCCATACATGTAGATGCTTCCTACCAAGTTTCGGTTCATTTGGCTAGGCAGTTTTAGAGGAGAAGATTTTTTTAGATATCAACCAATCAGAAACAAGAATTGCCTGTGGTGGCCATGTTTGTTCACCGATCAGGACGAAATGATCAATCTTCATAGAGGACATTCTATAAATGATTCCTACCACAATTCGGTTCATTTGGCCAATCGGTTTCAGAGGAGATTTAAAAAAAAATTGGTCAATCAGGACCAAGAATTGCCTGTGATGGCCATGCTTCGTAATAGATCATAACAAAATGTGCAGTCTTTAGAGAGGACCTTCCATAGATGCTTCCAACGAAGTTTCAGTTCATTTGGCTGATGGGTTTCAGAGAAGATTAAAATGTGAAAAGTTAACAGATGACAGACAACAAACGACAGATGCCAAAAGCTCAGATTGCCTTTGGCAAGGTGAGCTAAAAAGAATATTAAAATGTGAATACCTACATGTAATGTATAGTATAAACATGTTACACAATATCAGCATTAGTTAATTTCTAAGGGAGATAAAGGCAAGAGTTATCTTTCCTTTAACAGTTTAATGGCAAGAGTTATCTCTCTTTTAACAGTTTACTACAATTGAGAAGATTTTTTAGAAATGAACCAATCAGAAAAAATGAATTGCCTGTGGTGGCCATGTTTGTTAACAGATCGGGATTAAATGAGCAATCTTTATAGAGGACCTTCCATAGATACTTTCTACCAAGTTTTAGTTCATTTGGCTGAGAGGTTTCAGAGGACAAGATTAAATGTGAAAAGTTAACGGACGACAAGTGATGGCAAAAGCACACATTGCATTTGGCAAGGTGAGCTAAAAATGACTAATAATATGCAAACCTCCATATGATAATAAGCAAGCATGCAAAGTTTTAAGAAATCCCAATTAAAATGTAGGAGTTCCCCTACAAACTTTCTTTTTTTTATTAAACAAAACAGTGATTACCTTTTCAGAAATAGTCTGAACAAAATGCTGTAACAACATACACAAGCAAGAAAGAACATTTTCGAGGAATTCCCATTTAAAATGTAGGAGTTCTGTCAATGAATTTTTTGGTGAAATAATAAGTCAATTATTAAGTCAAAACTGCCATAGCAAAAGCATATGAAGTAAATCTCCATATACATGTAGTATGAATGGACAGACAGAGAGGACAAAAATAATAGTCGCTGCAAAAGAGGGAGATATCATTTGTAGGACTTTTGTACATTTCCACAATATATACCTGGTAATCCATTTTGTTACTCAAATTCTAGATTCTCATAGTATTGATGAATATTTTGCTTTAGGTTTTATACAAGACAGAATCCACCATTTTACTTAAATAATAAATTAAGTAAATTCATAATACTTTTATATTGTTCTTCATCTGCAGACAAAAAAATTAATCTGATTGATTGATTGATGTTTAACATCCAGCGAGCAATTTTTCAGCTATATTCAGGACGATTAATCTGATCATACCTCTTCATTCCTAATTTTTGTTTAAAGTTGTTCTGGAAAACAAACAATATTTGTTACCGGTACTTTAACTTCTTTTTAAGAATCTGTACTTTCATATTATATCTTATGTTGGACAAACTAAATGAAAAATCGAAAGAAATCCAACTAATGCATATGTAATATACTCTTACAGTAACTAAAATAGAACAGGAAATTTATACTTAAATCATAAAATTGTAATTAAAAGCTTAGGTGTAAGCATGATTATCATCTTCAGCAATTTGTCAACTATACATCATGACTGCCAGAAATTCATTGGGGATGAAAAACCTGGGCAATTAATTGTTACAGAATTCAAACAATGACTTTTATCCAGAATGGACACATGTACACATACTTAATAAAATTTTATAAAAATAGATACATTCTGATTTAAAAAAAGAAAATCTGTTAGCTGTACAATCATGTCTAGTAAAGCATATAACAAATAAACTTCACAAAATTACTGCCAGCTTTTTGTATACATGTCATATCAAATACTACACAGGAAATTTGTAAATATTAGTTAATTGCACAATTAGAAACTTCCGTTTGAATATGCTGCCTTATTTTAACATTTATTTTGGCTTTATGCTGGACGAGATAAAACTGTTAATTCGTTAAAAAAAACATGAATAAAATCAAATTTTTCTGTCAGTGTATATGCTAGGATTTGTCTTTAGCCAATAAAACTGTGTGTTGACCACCAGCTGCTAAGCCCACTACTGTCCTGTAAATATAGATGAAAACAATATTTGAATTATACAGTCCTCGAAATGAAAATTTGAATTTACTGGTCTGAATCAAATTCTTTAATTTTCTAAATAAAAACTGAAAAATTTACTGGTTCGAACAAAGTTTTACTGGCCTTTGGCAGGAGGACCGGTGCTCATCATGAGGACTGATTATATTTCAATGCAAAATATATTACATATAGCTACATGTATGTATGTTTATAGATTGGTGAATATTATGTAAATGTTTTTCTTTCAGTTTCAAATCTTTTCCTTTTCTTCCTTGTTATATGGTATACTGAAGGGATATAAACAAATTTCTCTCCTATTCTTGGCATGTTTAACCAGTTGGTTTCGTAACGTTTAATCACCACAGTTCATTATTCAAAAGAATCAACAACAAAATCACTTACAAGAGAACTATCAGAAACAAGCTCAAAATGGCATGATAAAAGTAATCTTGGTTAGGCCATGCAAAATTAATTACTTGGTTCTCAGGCCCTTTTTTGTCAAAATTGATGAGGGAGGGAGGCATTTTTTTTTTTGTGTGTGAAAAATATGGAAATATATAAAACTTTTCATTCAGACTTCTTTCAGAAAGTTCAAATTTATATAATGACCAAAGAGTGCGGTAGTCTGCACTACGTTCATACTCATCATTACTTTATCGAAACTTTCAATTTTATTTCTTCCGATGGTGGTAGAAACATCACAAGTGGTTAATTTTTTTGGAAAATCCAATCTGCTGGTCCCAACATACCATTTTTTATCGCCGTAAACAATTCCAATAAGGTATAAGCTTCGGAGAAGCCCCCTATTATGTTCCATGGTAAAACTGGCAAACATTTGTGCCGAATTTGCACAGAAATGATTGACATTTTGTCTATAAATGTCAAACGGAAACACGTTTTTTATTTTTACATTGTCATAACGATGTTTTAAATCTCATTTAAGCACGATGCGTTTTAAAGCATTTCACCGATCACATGATATAAGAGAAAAAACGGATGCGTTCTTTTTTTCCGTACGGAAAGCTCTACCACACTCAATTTTTTTTTAAATACTATTTTTGCAATAAAATCGGCAATGCAGCAATGAATGCGGGCGGGCCTGAGAACCAAGAAATTAACTTTTTATGGCCTTACCATTATTTTATCATTCTTCTTACCTATTTTCTAACTGCTTTCCACCCATTTTGACTGGTTCCCACACATCTTCTTCATCACCAGTCCCTAGCTGTTTACTGGTTCCCATACCCCAACTATAAACTACACCTGAAAAACAAAGTAGTTTTGTCCTTAAATTGTGTCAATAGATGTGAAATGACATACACTAGGAAGTTTACATTATATACTGATTGGTTTTTATGGTGTTTAATGCTACTTTCAACAATATTTCAGTTATATAGTGGCAGTCAGTATTATTGGTGGAGGAAACCGGAGTACTTGGAGAAAACCACAGACCTGCAGCAAGTCACTGACAAACTTTTCAACATAATGTTGTATCGAGTACACCTTGCCCGAGTGGGATTCGAACTCACAACTACTTAGTTGCGATAGGCAATGATTGCACCGGTAGTTGTAAATCCAACAACCATACGATCACGACAACAATAGCCCCCACTAAATACTGAAGAATAAACCTACCTACAAATATAAACAGCACAAGACATTTTATCAAGAGAAAAACACTACATTGGGTCTTTTTTTAGCACCAATTTCATAAGACATTTTAGCAAATATTTATGTACAAGAAGTATCAGACTGGTTCTTAGAAAATTTTATGGATGTTACACTTCAGGATAAACAATGTATTGAATCTGCAGACTACTTAATGAGGCATTATCTGCCAAAAACGTAAATTATGTTACCCATAAAAACTATCAGATATGATTGATGCCTTAATAAAACGTGTTTCTGTAACTTATAAATGTTATGAAATGTACGCACATCGGGGAAAAAATGTGCAACTGCTCGTGTTTTGAGATCGATCAAGAAATGGACGCGATCTTATTAATTATCGGCATTGTTTACGGAGTTTGCCGAATCGTCATTAAATCAGTACAACAATGCACTTATTTCTTATTTTCTGTGAATCTGCTTTTAGTCGGCGTTAATTACGGACAAAGAACCATGCAAGTTGGCAGTTAATAAGTGACAAAATATAAATTATTCGTTTTTACCTGTCACTAGTAAGGTCAGTTGCATATGGAGAAAGCGAGGTAAAATTATTTGCTTGCAAGGCAATAATCAATCGATGGTAATTTTCGTTCTAAAGAGGTGAAAAGTGGTACGATAAGCTGTTTAATGTGAAATATTTACCTTTATTTCATCATTTTAAAGCTATTTAAAACATATAATTTTTTTTTGTCAAAATCGTAGCTAATGCCTCTTTATCTGCCAAATCGTAAATTTTTGTTACCCATAAAAAACTATCAGATATGATCGCTGCCTTAATAAAACGAGTTTCTGTAACTTGTGTACGTGCATCGGGGAAAAAAATGTGTAACTGCTCGTGTTTTGAGATCAACCAAGAAATGGACGCCATCTGATTAATTATCGACATTGTTTACGGAGTTTGTCGAATCGTCATTAAATCAGTACAACAATGCACTTATTTCTTATTTTTTGTGAATCTGCTTTTAGTCGGTGTTAATTACGAACAAAGAACCATGCAAGTTGGCAGTTAATAAGCGACACAATACAAATTATTCATTTTTACTTGTCACTAGAAAGGTCAATTCATACGGAAAAAGTGAGGTCAAATTATTTGCTTGCAAGCAAATAAGTAATCGATGGTAATTTTTGTTCTCAAAAGGTGGAAAGTGGTTCGATAAGCTGTTTAATGTGAAATATTTACATTTATTTCATCATTTTAAAGCTATTTACCAATTTCCAAAGCATATTTTTTTTTTGGTCAAAATCGTAGCCAATGCCCCTTTAAGTGAAACATGTGAACAAATATATGTTCCCTCCAAATATTTGGTTTGAAGTTTCCTCACATACAAAAAAAAATAAATAATGGATCAGACTCATTCCAAATATGCTATGATGAACAATTTTATCTGTTATTCACAAATTTACACTTTTCTTGACACTACAATTAAACTGCAAGATATAATTTATATAAAAATCTGAAGCTCATATAATTTAAAGTGGCACCTCAAAGCATATTAGAGAAAGAAAAAAGCAGTTTCTTTCAGATTTTTACACTATTTAAAGCATAATAGCAGTGAAGAAGTTACCAGATATTATCATGTCAAACTTGTCAATATTGTAAAATGTAAATATCATTTTAGATGTCATATTTACAGATCGGCGTGTTTTAAACTAATTTAGAAAAAAAAACTTTATTCTAATGATGTGTTTATATGCTAAAATGTCCTGTATTTGAAAATTTCACTAAAATGTTGATAAAATTTTTCACTAAAATTACCTCTCAACTTATAGATAATGCCTTAAAACAAATAATTATCCAGTCAAAAAGGACTAAAACAAGAGCAGCATGACACGATCACATCCAGTCAACAAGGGAAACCAAGAGCAGCATGACACGATCACATCCTGTCAACAAGGGAAACCAAGAGCAGCATCACACGATCACATCCTGTCAACAAGGGAAACCAAGAGTAGCATGACATGATCACATCCTGTCAACAAGGGAAACCAAGAGTAGCATGACACGATCACATCCTGTCAACAAGGGAAACCAAGAGCAGCATGACACGATCACATCCTGTCAACAAGGGACACCAAGAGCAGCATGACACGATTACATCCTGTCAACAAGGGAGAATTGAACAAGTGTATATTAAACACAAGTGTGGACACAGTATTTTGCTTCATATTAAAAATGGAGATATTAAATAGCCGTTGTTCTAAATTACATTTACATGTAAAAGCATGGTATTCTACATATATATATGAGGCACTCATTTATGTCATGTCCTAAATAGAGGGGGGCTGTATATTTTGCTTATCCAACACAATTAGCAGATGCTCCTTTTTTGATAGTACAAAGTAGCCTGTCTAAACCAAATCTCCTTGGGACCAACTTTTGTGTTTATAATAGACAGGTGTTCAGTTTATACAGGTTATATTTCCTACATTGGAACTTCTTCCACATCAGAGATACTATGTCTCATTTATGTACCCACTCTAATACCCCACATCAGAGATACTATGTCTCATTTATGTACCCACTCTAATACCCCACATCAGAGATGTCTCATTTATGTACCCACTCTAATATCCCACATCAGAGATACTATGTCTCATTTATGTACCCACTCTAATATCCCACATCAGAGATACTATGTCTCATTTATGTACCCACTCTAATACCCCACATCAGAGATACTATGTCTCATTTATGTACCCACTCTAATACCCCACATCAGAGAT
>MJUT01031627.1:248237-272931 GCA_002080005.1 Gigantidas platifrons
CCCACATCAGAGATACTATGTCTCATTTATGTACCCACTCTAATACCCCACATCAGAGATACTATGTCTCATTTATGTACCTCTTTATTCCCTCTGAAGAAAATGTTAAATAATGAGTATGTATAACATGCAATATACACAACAATTTACTGTTTACATTTTATTGAGGTTTCAAGATTTTGAATTCAGTGAAGCAGAAAATCATGCATTCTTTGTTTAATGAACCATACATTTAACTGGTTCCTACTTACCATCATCTGAAAGAGCCAATGACACAGACTGGCCTGCAGTAATATCAATACATTTTTTATCTGCTATTGATTTCACTAAAGCTGGTTCTGACCTTTCACCTGGGTTTTCACCCAATCCTAACCTTCCATATTCAGCACGTCCAAGTGTGTATACTTTGCCTGGAAAGAGAAAAAGCAAACCATAATTAAAGGTTGTTACTGATGCAAAAACATGTCTCCCCCACGTTCTTCTATCTTTTGAAAAAGTTATCCCGTTGAAGGGGCTGTCGTGGTCGTGATCGTATGGTAGTTGGATTTATAACTACCTATGCAACCAAGACGGGCCGTCATGGCCGTTATCGTATCGTAGTTGGATTTACAACTACCTATGCCTATCACCACTAAAGTTGCGACTTCGAACCCAGTTCATGGCGAGGTGTACTTGATACAACATTATGTGATAAAGTTTGTTAGTTACTTGCAACAGGTAGGTAGTTTTCTCTGGCTACTCCGGTTTCCTCCACCAATAAAACTGACTACCCGGATATAATTGAAATATTGTTGAAACACCATAAACCAAGCCAAACTAACTCCCTAAAATAAATCATCCTGATAGAAGAAAAAGGCATCTTGGTATTGCTTTGGGTTGAATTTCTTTTTAATTAAAATGGAACAATTGCATTCATTGTTAATTATTGTAAGGGCTATTCCATTTAAATTTCCCATTGATTTATTTTTCTATTGGTGGTAGGAAAAATATGAATGTAAAATTATTGGTTGGGGGGTAACCAAAACTCGATTTCTGTTGGTAGGGGGTGTAATCAAAGAGCTTTTTTTTTTACCTAGACATGTTCTGAATCATAATTTTGCCGTGCATTACCAATTTTTTCAGTACAGAACACGGTAGATTTTTACGTATATCGATCGATTTTTTTTATTAGATTTCACGGTAATTATAAAAATTTGAACTTTGAAATTCATATCATTCACAATGCCTTCCCAGGAAAGACGTTTGAAAGAAAGTGGCAAAGGAAAACAAAAGTTTGACATCGTATTTTTCGACTTCTTAAGTTGATAAAAAAAAATGAGTTATTTCCCTTTGTTATACATTTGTACTTGAAACAAACCAAAATTAACAAAATCTAAATTTGCCATTTGCAATATTTTATTATCAAACACAATAAAACTACTTAAGTTTAATCTGAAATAAAAACCTGTCTACTTAAACTGAAACAAAGACAATATTTAGCAACAACCAGTTCTATACATTACCTGTAGTAATAACACACATGCGTAAATAGACATTCATTAATATACAGAAACTATGCAAAACATTACAATACTGGTATAAAATATAGACAATACTGGTATATATTGATCTGTAATTTACATAAGATCAATTATATCAAATTTTGTTCTACTTAGGATAGATGTTTCCTTTTTCCTAGACAACAATCTTTATTTATTGTAGAAACCAAAATGATGTAAATGAACCACAGATTAACCCATTAAATAGAAAATCAATTGATTCCGACACTCCTAGAAAAAGACATAATAGTGGTCACAAAGTGGGCTTTGATAACAATTGGAGCTATAGAAGCTCTGCGCATTAAAGTGCCCTTTTTCAGCCAATGTTTACGCATAAAAGTGCCCTTTTCATAAGTAGCACCCTGCCCTTTTGAAATCCTAGCTAGAACACTGGATGTGAATCATGTCTGTGGGTTGTTGAAGGCAAATGGCCTTCAACAATATACACAGATGTTTTTAGGTACAGTGATTTTATAACAGAGAGACCAAATATGCACCTAAATGGTAGAATAATAATATAAAATGAATTGAAAAAGCGGTGCATGGTTTGACTGTTTGACGCACATGGTTTTACGTTTGTTTCCCAATTTATACCACAGGGGCTTGTTACAATTTTTCCGGGTATACTATCCACATAAACCACCATTTCTGGGTTAACGTGGGTAGTATACCCTGATAAAGTGTAACAAGCCCATGTGATTGTTCTAGACAAAATACAAGTACTAAAAACCGGGAAAAAAAACAAACAGCTTCAATAAAATGAAAATTTACTCACAAAATGGGGACCTGACATACACAGATCTGCAATAAAGATCTTACCTACAATCAAGAAAGTTGGGAATATTCCATATGGCTCAAGTAAATTTGAGTATTATATATGCAGACATTTGACTACACTATCCTGAAATACTGAGAATGAATCTGAGGTTTTAGGTAGTCCATAAAAGCAGATTACCAGAACACTATTTAAGGCCAATTAAAATTATTTAATAGATTATCATCCCTGCCCACCCCTCAAAAATCGGGTTGCCCCAATTTTTTTTTTTATATAAATCGTTCCCGGAGTTTTATCGTGAATGCTCCCAATGTGAACGTATTCTTACACTATCATTTCAACTTCTGTTTCATTTGTAAACATGGTTTTCGTGATAACGAGAGTAGTTACCGGCATGAATAGGTGAATGAAAGAAAGGGGTGGTTTGCTACCAATTTTAACCCAAATAGTAAGATTTTGTTATTACAAAATATATAAACACTACAGGCCAGCTAGATAAAAGCAGGGAGTGACTGAGAACTAAAAGGTGCATACATAGAAACTACAGTGTCATATTAAATGTGCTTTAGTATTAATTCTATGAAAATACAATATTCATGGCAACATGTGAAGCATTATATGGATATGAAAGATAAAAAATACAAATATACTACATTCTGTGTTTAATATTATACATAAGACAATAAAGCATAGCATAATTACACAAATAAGCATGAGGAAATGCATATTATTGATTATATATATCCTGTCTCCATTCATGGCAAAAATTGCATTAGATGAATGACACAGGCTCCTTGGAGCCTTTAGTTGCATTGCTTAAATATGAAAGTAATCAGACAGACATGTGGTGCCCAAAGTTACACCCTTTAGTTGCCATTCCTGGTCTTCGATTTTTTTTGGAAATTCCTGTTATCTTTATTCATACATTTTATGTTTATCTTTTTTATCCCCTCGCGATAGCAGTGAGGGGATATAGTAATAGCGGCCGTCTGTCCGTCCATCCGTCACACTTTCTTGTTTACGCGATAACTTGAGTAAACATGGATAGATTTGAATAATTTTTTGCATGTGGCTTGTAATTATCATTATCTTGGATGGGTTCTAACATGGAAATATTTGAAGCAAGGGTTTTGGGGGAAATCTTAATTTTTGGTTGAAAAATCACCAATTTTGAGAATTGTGTCTTGTTTATGCGATAAAATTAGTAAACATGGATAAATTTGAATATTTTTTTTGCGTGTGGCTTGTAAATATCATTATCTTGGATGGGTTCTTACATGGAAATATTTGAAGCAAGGGTTTTGGGGTAAAATCTTAATTTTTGGTTGAAAAATCACCAATTTTGAGAATTGAGTCTTGTTTACGCGATAACTTTAGTAAACATGGATAAATTTGAATAATATTTTGCAAGTAGCTTGTAATTATCATTATCTTGGATTGGTTCTGACATGGAAATATAATGGAATTTAAATGGAATAGCCCTAACTAACCTTCCTTGTCTAATAATATTGTGTGGTGCTGTCCAGCTTGAACTTTGACCCATTCCTTGTTGTGTTCAGCACAGGAAGTTACTCTTTCTGGAACAAATCTGTTCTGCATATCACCAAATCCTTAAAAAAAAACAGAAATAAATTTTTTGTTTAACTGGTCTTTAAAAAACTTATTATTTATACAAATTGAATTAAAAAAAATTTCTTCAACTATTATAATCAGAGTTCCAGATATGTTGAGTATTTGCATCATTACATAATAAAAACTACTGAAAACCAAATAAAGCTATCTGTTCATTTTTGAAGGAAAAAAAAACCCAATTAAAGTTTAAAGATTGAACATGACAGGACCCTATACAGGATGTTATATGGGTAGTGTATTGCCAAAGATTTTTTTTTTCAAAGATACAACAAACATCAAATTTTTATTTGATTTATTACCATGGAAATATATTTACTTACCCAACTGAAAATAATTATTAAGGCCCCAGGCATATATATCTCCTGTTTCCTTCTCTTTGGCAAAGGTTACATATTGTCCTGCCCAGATATCAGAAAACGTTGCTCTCTTTCTACTACCGTGTTTCTTACATCTCACTGGACCCATTTTCAAAATAGAATCTACAATTGAAACGTTTTGTTAATATGAAATAACATTTTTTTTTACAATTTAAATTAAATTCAGAAAGAAAATCATGTTTTCAAAATGGTGTCTCGTAAATAGGAACAATTATTTTTGACAAGTAAATAGCTGATTAATATCTTTTAGTCAAATCTAGTTCTTCTGAAAACAATGATTATACGACCTCAAATGGTAATTACTCATTGTTCAAGAGAAAATTTGTATGAAAATGAAATAAAAATCATTTTGCTTATTTTTGTCAACAAAAATGTGTTAATTCATATCTTCTTAACTATTTTGAGAAACATTTTAAAACCATGTACAAATATCTTTGGTATAGTCTTGTTGAAGCTCAGGGCTTTCAGTATTTTTCAAGTGTACCGGTACTTCACTTTTTACAGGCAGTACTTTTTATTAAAATTTAAACAATTTTCATGAATATCTTATACAACACTATAAAATCAGGATTATCAAAGACCATTTTAGGTGGATAAAAGTACCTGGTACCACCTCTAATTGAAAGGCCTAAAAGCTAGTGATTAAATTGTTAATTATTTCAAGAAAAAACAGGATTTGGGTATCTATCGGAATCTAAAATTGTGAAATCAGAGAACTTTATTTTACCCATTAATTTTTTTTTTTTTAAATCATATACAGTGGAACCTGTCTAATCCGACACACCAAGGGACCAGGGAAATGTGTCAGATTGTACAGGATGTCAAAACCTGTCTAATCCAACACACCAAGGGACTAGGGAAATGTGTCAGATTGTACACGATGTCAGAACCTGTCTAATCCGACACACCAAGGGACCAGGGAAATGTGTCAGATTGTACATGATGTCAGAAAAACTGTCTAATCCGACACACCAAGGGACCAGGGAAATGTGTCAGATTGTACATGATGTCAGAACCTGTCTAATCCGACACACCAAGGGACCAGGGAAATGTGTCAGATTGTAGATGATGTCGGAATACTCAGGTTTTATTTTAGTTGACAGATATACTTTGAGACCATAAATTTTTGTCGGATGTCACAGGATGTCGTAAAACTCAGGTATTGGATTGCACAAGTTACACTGTAAATGCCATTATTTTAATTTATTTTTGTTTAACGGTAAACTATTTTAATCAACAAGACTGTAGCTTTTCCATACCTATGCCCTTCCTTCCCCCTCTTCCTGCAAAACATTCTGCAACTCTTCCTAGCTGTCCTTGTTCAGCACATCCTGAATATAAACATAAAATAACCCAAAACTTAATTACAATAGCCATACTTTCCATCGTCCCAAACTTAGTAAAAATATAAGGGAGGCAAAGTTTGGTGTTTATCGTCACTACCAGCAATTTTTCAGCTAAATTGTGAATACCAGACCTAAAAGTGAGGAAAACCCTTAATAGCTGTAACAAACTGATACATCAGAAAAGGGGGGTCAATTGAAGATCTTATTTTAATTGGACTGGAGTAGAAGCCATTTAATATGGATAGAAAGACAAGCAAACAAAACACATATAAATAATTTAATACTATAAACTAATGTTAACAAGGGCAATGCAAAGCGTGGCATATTCCCTCGCCTAAACATTTGACCCGGTGACCTTGACCTTTGACCTTCAAAATCAATAGGATTAAGTATGTGCCAAGTTTGGTCAAAATCCATTGAAGGATGTTGATTCTAGAGTGTGCACAAGGATGTTACGGAAGGACGGACGGACGGATGGAAGGAAGGAAGGAAGCGTTACTGTATCCCTTCGCAACTTTGTTGGCGAGGGGATAATTAATCTTTTATCCTTTATCTTTAAATAATAGTCTATGCAACCAGTAGATTGTTTCCCCCTCCAAGTGAGTTGTCAGTTAACTACAAGTCACTGACTGTAATGTTCATATTGTTGTCATTTCAGTGATACCGGTAGTTTGTGGTCATTTAAGGGGCAGTCATGGTTGTGATCGTATGGTAGTTGGATTTACAACTACCTGTGCAATCAGTCCCTATCACCACTAAAGCTTATTTCAAATCCCGATCATGGTGAGGTGTACTCGATACATTATGTGAAAAAGCATATCAGTGACTTGAAACAGGTCGGTGGTTTTCTCCGGTATAACTGTAAGATTGTTGAAAGTGGCGTTAAACACTATAACACACACACACACCCTCCTTGTGGTCATTTGTGGTTGAAGCAAATTTATGTAGGGAAGGTTGGGATCCAATATTAGGATTTAAGCCTGCCATTTCTTTGCAAGTCTCCAACCCAGACAGAACCTTGATTCCAATCAGCTTCCATCTACTTTAAATACAGGCTTTTATAATTATGCACTCCTGCATGTATCATTAAATAATATAGTACAAAACAAAGAATTACAAGAAAGGGCATCAAGTGTCAGTATAGGAGTGGTTCAGCACTTTCTTTTAAATTCCAAAAATAACAATTATTATAAAAGTACATGTATAATTTATTATCAATTATAATTATTGTTATGCAATCATTCAATATATACGAGGGGCCATCGTGGTCATGATCTTATGGTTGTTGGATTTACAACTATCTATGCAATCAGTGCCTATCACCACTAACGTTGTGAATTCGAATCCCTCTCAGGCGAGGTGTACTCGATACATCATTATGTGATTAAGTATGTCAGTGACTTGCGACAGATCTGTGGTTTTCTCCAGATACTCCAGTTACCTCCACCAATCAAACTGACTGCCTCGATATAATTGAAATATTGTTGAAAGTGGCATCAAACACCAATCAATTTACATGTACTGTGGATCCCTGTCATGTGACACAATTTTGTAAAGTCATATATTCAAACATAAAATTCATGATTTGATGAAAAAATTTCTCAAGTATTAAAACAAATTTGGAAACTGATCAATATATTTATGCAAGACAGGTATGTAAAAAAAAATAGTACCGTTTTTAGGTACGTATAGAACGCGGTCTTAAGCTTTGAAAGGATAATTTGTAGGTGGGGTGCGGTTTATGCATAGGAGCAAGTATCAGACACTTTTTTTCAGGTCACGCAGAGAGTTGCCGGTAGCATAGCTTCGAGTTCACGGACGGCAATATTCCCAATGATCGGTGAATTATTGTTCAAATAACATTAATTGTGTTCATTATATATGTGTTATTTAAAATAAAATTGTATAAAAATTATATTTATTGCTTTTTCATTGCCTTTTTGAAAGGTATGTAAATATTCTCAATGTTTGTCAATAATCATACATGTACATTGGTGTCGTTGTTCGGAACTAATTGTCCATACGAATGCAGGAATAACTGTCAAATGTTTTCTATCAGAGGTGTGATATTTTACTTTTTTTCAATCTATTTTTTCCTGGGGTGAAATTACCTGTGTTTGGGTATTGAACCTTTGTTTGAATTATCGATTTTTACAGCACTTCAGCAGTTGACAAGGTCAAGGACAGTATATTGTATAACAAGGTGTGAAAAGATAATTGAACTTACTGGGACACCTGTCAATATTATATAATATATTGTAGCAGTGGCACAATATGAGTACATTTCAAAAGAAATTATAATCTCTTTGATCAGGTCTTAATTAATGTTATTACTTTTGTATTGTTTTCACTTTCTTTGAATCGATCGTAATTACTTCCTATTTCAAGCTTGACCCAAGCTTGCCTATCTTTGATCACATGAACGGTTCATTATTTGATGAATTAATACTGATTAAAGATTAAACATATCTACATATTTATTATTTAAAACAACCATAATTCACGTAAAGAACGACAAAAAAATCAACTGCTCCATCCGTATCATTTTCATTGCCGTTTTAAACTTGTTTTCAAATTAAACATTACCGATAAACTTCCTGCATTCACAAAACAGCTAACTTTCGCTTGCAAAATGTAGAATAATTGGTTTAAACTCTTTTAACAAAACTAAAATTTATCAAAAATACATGGATTAACAAATATGTGATCTGTGGTAAGCAGTATTTTGCCGTTTGAACGAGGATTTTTGCCGTGAATTTTTTACTGAATTTCCTGCGTTCTATAGATAGGAACTAGAATTTTCCCAGATTTTTTGGGGAGGAAAGGGGGTGCGTTCTATGCACCAGTGCATTTAATAGACACAAAAAGACGGTAAACCAACAATTGTTTATGTAATGCCTTAAGATACTGACCTCCTGTAAATATTTCTCCTTTGTTAGTTAAACACACCAAATGATCACCTCCTGATACTATCTTTACAACAGTTTCTCCTGGTAACATCTCTAAAGGTTCCTGCCTTATTCCACCAGAAGTAAGTCCCATTGAACCATTTGCATCCTTAAAAAACATGCAGATACTGTAATTACTTATATTTAGTACAACACTCTACAATAACTTTTTTTTTCCGACTTGTCATATATATTTTTATTTCTCCGATAATGAATAATGCTTATCAGGTCAATAAAAAAAAACATTTTACTTGTTCCTCAGACAAGCAAGCAAGCAGTTTTATCTTTTACTTGTCTGGAACCAATTTTTACCGGGTAGGGACAAGTCGGACATGACAGATCAACCTTAATGAAGAGCCCTGTACTACACAACGATACAAAACATGTACCTAACCTTTAGATATTTCCTCCCAGTTACCAATTGTAACAAGATGAACTGTGAGCTAATTCTCACTTATGATACCCCCGCTCTTCGGCAAACAGGAAGTAGGAATGTGACGGGTCCAAAAACCTATATGAAGCTTGTGACCAAATATCAGATTTCTGCCATCAATAGTTGCTGAAAAAAATACGACGAAAAATATCTTGGGACAGACGGACGGAGAGAGGTAAAACAACATACCCCCTCCGTTGGAGCGGGGGTATAATAAAAGTAAAATATCATTCTGACTTCTTGTGTTAAAAACTCTCCAAGACCAGCCACAGATAACAGAGGTGTTTACCCCAAATGAAGGCTATCAGTAGTATTGGCCAGTTTTATCAGTAGTTTTGGACCTTTGTCAGTAGTATCACCATTGAGCATCGCAAAGTGACACAAACTTTCTAGGGGGTCTGAAATATTGTTTTTTAAATTAGATGCCATTTCCTGCATTCTGACAGTATCTGAGTCATGTTTTGAAGATACTGAAGAAATTTTATAGGAGTTATTACCTTTGTTTCTGAAATAAATGACAGGGAAATGTGTTAAACTCGGTATGTCCTATTAGCATATTGTATGTTATTCAGTTAAGTAGAAGTTCAGCTGCACTATTAGAATAATATAATTAATTCAATTCTACTAGCTACATGTACATCAGTTCGATCACATTAACTATTGTTTACAAAGCTTTAATTTCACTCACAAAAGCTATGACACAGACACCAATGATTACACCAGAACATCCCTGGATAGGTTAAAAAAAATAAAAATAAAATGGGCTAAAATGACAGAGTCCAAAATTGAAAATAATTTGGGCAGCATTTCCCCTATAAAATAAGGTCTTCATCCCCCCAAACCTTATAAATCCCGGACCAAAAAGAAGGGAATAAAGAAAGAAAACGAGAGGTGTAGGTCAGTTTCATCACAGTCGCTTGAATTTCAATGATTTAAAAAAAAAAAAAAAAAAAAAAGAGTAAAAAAATATAGTATATATATAGTAAATAGGGGAAGTTATGACATGCATTTTGTTACAGTCGCCATGGTGGAACTATTCCGCACTGAATGAAAAGATTTCTAATTTCGAGTCTCCCCTTATATTCGTACAAGCGAAATTGAACAGTCAAATATTGCTTTCTAAATTTCTGAAATGATCTAATTAATCGATTAATATTCATATGAAGTGCTTACCACTAAATTTATGATTTTACAGATGCTTTGAAATAGTATTTCTCATTCAGTGCGGAATAGTTCCACCATGGCGACTGTAACGAAATCAGAGGCTGAACGTCAGTGAAAAAATGGCCCATACGTTTGTAAAATGCTCGGAATGAAGGTTCTTACGGATGTATAAAAAAAAACATGTCCAGTGTAGAAAAATATCCACGAAGCGTATCACTTTACGTCCGTTTAGGCCTAATTACGAATGTTTACATTTTGGCACAAAAATGCATTTCATAACTTCCCCCATTTACTATATACTATATTTGTTTACTCTTTTTTTTTTTTTTATTTAAATCATTGAAATTCAAGCGACTGTGGTTTCATTTATAAGATATGAAACCATACACCATCTCTTGCCTACTATAGAAGTATAAAAATTACTACAAACCTCGAGCAATCTTTGAATCAGGAAACATGATTTTGAAAGCCCCACAAATGATTTCATAGAGTAAGACATGTTTGTTTGTTTCATGGTGTTTAAGTTCTTATGCACTTTAGACTCAACGTGTCTTTTACAAACATTTTTTCAGCATGACTGCACGAAAAATCAAACTTGCACGCTTGGATACCGTCAAACAAGGCCACAAATCGTGATATGAGTCTTTATACTTCTACAGGGTTTGTTTTCTTTTCTTTAGCAGCGTACGATTGACATCGTGATCTTCCACCTCCAAATCCAGAACCCGCTTTGCAGCTTTGGCTGCTGACATCTTTTCATTTCGGATTTTCAAGCGAGCACATTTCTCAAACGCTAAACAGACGATAAATTAGAAGTATTCCGAATGCATTCGAAGTCTTGATCGTTTTAACGTTTTATGCGTTGACTCATACAAGTATTCAAGCGCTTCGTGGAAAATTAAGTGTGGGAAATTATCATTTTGAAATGCCACAGAAACAGTACTTTCGCAAACAAATCCGTAGTCCGTAGCAGTAAACACCTCTGAGATAACTTTAAGCTCAGAGACTGAAACATGTTCATGTTAACACTTTACATTGAAGTACATTTCATACCAACCCTAAAATTTCCCCAAGCATACACATGACCATCCTGTGTTAACACAGCTGTGTGGCTGTCTCCAGCAGATGTCTGTATAACCTTGTATGGCAGGTTTAATCTCGCTGGTAATGTTTCAGAACCTTCTTCTGATGTGTCTCTTCCTAGTGCTGATTCATCATTACATCCAAATGTGTAGACCTTTCAAAATATAATTAAAAGATATTGTGATGGTAGTTTCAGTTACAGACATTTGAGTGCCCAAAAGTCTTTTGCATCTGATATAGCTTTGAGATATATCTTCTCAAATTAATGTAAACCTCAACAATTGAAAAGGCACAAGGTGTTTATTGATGAATTGCTTAAAACGTTCTATAAAAGAGTACCTTCAAAGGAAAAAAAAGATACAACAAAAATCTAATTCTAATGAAATTGGCCTTAGCATAACATACTTTTCCTTGATTTGTTAAGCACACAGTATGCATTCCTCCAGCACACACTTGTACTATTTTATCTTCTATTTTAACATGAGCTGGCCTTGCCCTTTCTATTATGTCCTCTCCCAAACCAAGCTGTCCTACATCTCCTTCACCAAGAGCTAACACTATACCATGCACTGTAAAATCTGGATGTGTTGGATGTGTAGCTGAAATAATAAACAGATTTTACAATATAAATTAACCTCTATGGTGGCCTCCATCTATCTACACTAATACTATCCTAGGAAACTTGAAGCTTGATGTACAGGACTAGTTATTAAAGTAAAAGTTCTTCCTTGATAATAGGCTCAATATCTTTACATTTAGATACTTAAATCTAATAGAGTCTGGATATGTCACTGAAACAGGAAAAATATTGTACAGGTCAGTTCATTCCCATCCCCATTTTCACATGTTTACCTCAACAGAATTGAAGGAGATAGGGTTATGGTGTTTAACGTCACTTTCAACAATATTTCAGTTATATCGTGGGGTTAGTTTTACTAGTGGAGGAAATCGGACTACCTGGAGAAAACCACCGACCTGCCGCAAGTCACTGACAAATTTTATCACAATGTTGTATCGAGTACACCTCGCCATGAGCAAGATTCAAATTCACAACTTGTAGCTCAACTCTGTCTGACATTATCTTCATTACGAGCATACTAGTCCTTGCTCTTACTCCTTAATTCTGAATTCTTAAAAAGGATACCAATTTTTAACATTAATGTGGTTCAAACCCATGGTCTACCACACTAGAGATGAGATGTTAACCATTACACCACCAATGTAGTTTACATAATTATAAAGATACCCCCAAAATAACATGGAGTATATTATATTTGTGCTGGAAATGCTTTTTGACTGAGTGTAACAGGTAAGTATACAAATTTTGTAATTAGAGATATACCGATAGGCATCGTCAGTAGCCCACGGCTGATCACAAGTTGATAAACTCCACTCATCATACGTCGATCAACTGAATCAATTCTATTTGCTTCAGAGTGGTCCAGTTACTGAACCAGCATTTAGAAGTTGCTATAGCAACAAAACATTACTCAAATTTCATAATGGGTCGGTAGGTCATGAACAATTTGCTGCTCAATTAAAACCAAGATGTTGCACACTACGTCGTGCTAAGAATACCCCCACTCGTTCATTTGTAACTTGTAAGTCGCACGGTAAACAGGAAGTAGATGTGCAGTAAACCTGGAAAGGGGAGACACGGTACAAGTCACCATGCCAAAGCCATATATCAAATATAAAATCATTTCTTCCAGTAGAAGCTGAGATAACTGTTACGAAAGTTTTCATTACGGCAAACATGAAAAATTCTAAGTAGCACTGGAAACAGGAAATAGATGTGCGGTAAACTTGTAAAGGGTAGACACGGTACAAGTCAACATGCCAAAGCCATATATCAAATATAAAATCATTTCTTCCAGTAGAAGCTGAGATAACTGTTACAAAAGTTTTCATTACGGCAAACATGAAAAATTCTAGGTCGCACTGTAAACAGGAAGTAGATGTGCAGTAATTCTGGAAAGGGGAGACACGCTACAAGTCACCATTCCAAAGCCATATATCAAATATAAAATCATTTCTTCCAGTAGAAGCTGAGATATCTGTTACGAAAGTGTGAACGGACGGATGGACGGACGGACAAGGTGATTGCAATATAGCCCCCTCTCTACGGGGTATAAAAAACCATGTGCTTTATGTTTTTTTATTTACTATCCAAATAAAACATCAAAATAGTGTAATATAATTTTCTGGTCCACCACCAGTATGTAAAAGCAGTTCTACAAACGCCAAGAAGAGAATCAAATTCAAGATGAATTTTCCATCAAATCACTCAAAGGTGATTAGTAGAGAGTATCGGAGTGCAATCAGCTACCAACGATAAGAAATAGGCAGAATAAACTTGAACTGCATTTCATATTCTCATGATAAATATAAGAAATACAGTTCCTCATGTCAAATCTAGTTTTGTTCCACATATGTGGAGCGAGTTCTTATATATGCTGTTTTCAGTAGTAGTAGTACATATGCAATTGCACATGGGTTTACTAGGACCATACATATTGATTTGGATGCCTTAACCATTTCTTATTATGCAGGCCTTTCAATAAGGGGTGGTACCAGGTACTTTTACCTGCCTAAAATGGTCTTTGCTACCTCCTGATTTCAAAAAGTGTTGTATAAGATATTCATGAAAATTGTTCATGTTTTTAATGAAAAGTAACACTTGTGAAGTAATGGTACTTGGTAGACTTGAAAAATATTGAAAGCCCTGATTATGATCTGTCATACTAATGTTGTACCCTATTAGTTCTTATTACAACATGTACCTTCAATATTAGTATCATCAGAATTTATCGATCTCTTCTTTGCCTTTGGTGTTTCATTTGTTGATCCTGCACTTCTTCCTCTCTTTTTTCCTCTCGCAGGCATCTGAAAAAAAAGTAACTAACATTTCATCTTGTTTTCCTAGAAAAAAAATACATGATCAAATATGCAACAATTGTTTTCCAGTGCCAAACATCTTGTTCTGAAAAATTAGATGTCTTCATACTGTCATCTCATTCTACATTCATGATCATATAGGGTAAAGTGACCAAATGCAGAACAGGATCGAATTCCGGACAATTTCGGGTTGCATAAAAATGCGATAAAACCTATAAAACCGGTATATTTATTGCAAAAACACGTTTTTTTGCATCTTAAATAAAGAATTTGCATTGTGTATTCTTTCTTTTATTCTGAATGACGTTAGCCCGCCAACGTCAAAAAGTGGGAAGTTTGACCTCGGAAGGTGAGTAGGATTTTCCTGTTTTCTAGATTTAGACTGAGTTTCCATTCATGATATCGCTAAATCCCGAAAGATACGGGAATGAGGTTCCAAATAACTTGTATTGGAAATACTATTCTTTTTTTTTACCTTTTAAAATAGCTTGAAAAAATTATAATATTCTAGAAGAAACGTCAAAATAAAAAATGTCCTTTGTGACCAAATTACCGGACAGCTAGCTTCTTCTTCTTTTGTTGGAGTTCCCACCTATATGTTTCGGTGCACCCTCAATTAGTGATCGAGGTATTTTATGGTTTCCTTACATATTTACAGGAAATTGGTTTAAAAGATAAAAAAAAGGAAAATTAAACAATTACTTTAGCCACTTCTGGCCTTGTGCCGATTGTCCAGTATTTGGTTGAAAAAAAAATGCCTTTGGACAGGTTAGAGTAATTTGGTATTTTGGTCACTGTGTCTGCTATTTGGTCAAGTTAACTTCTGTGATATAATATAGAGTAAAAACTGGATTATTGCAATTATAAAGCTATTTCTGCATTAAAATGATAGTTCAAGGACCAATAGATACTGTATTCTCTCCCTTGACAAATATACTGATGCTACATAACTCTACGACAGGAAACGAGAAACGTGTGTCCGGAATTTGGTCACTTTACCCTACCAGACATCTGAATATCTCTTTATCCAGACATTTAAAGATTTCCCCTCGATACGCCCCCAACTCGTTCTGACCACAAACTGAAAGTTGTTCCATCCCTATAGGAAAATATTAAATATGAAATATCGAATTAACGAAATTGGTGTTTTCTGACATCAGAAGGTCATCCTTTTTCAACAGTTTGTTTCACCTGAAACAATTTCTTGTTATTGAGTGAATGAGTGACTTGTGTTCAACACCAAGTGAGCATTTTTTTTCAACTATATCATGGTGAGAACAAGTTACATTTCGATGAAATGTTGTTGATGTCCGCTTTGTAGTTAGACCAACATGATTAGCAGGGCTCGACATTAACGGTTGTCTGATTGTCCGGGGCAAGTGAAATGCGTCTTCGGGCAAGTGAAAATGGCACCCAACTTGTCCGATCGGGCAAGTGAAAATGATTCTGTGATATGTTCAGGTCGTTATATTTTATTATTGATCAATAAAATAAATAAAATAAACACCGGCCATGTGTCTTCTAACTCAGTGATGTGGAGATTTTTGTTATTGTAAACAATTACAGCCGTTTTCAAAATTCGCGGAAATGAAGTGAAGCACATGTATCAATGTTTTTTCCACCTGTCAAGGTCATTGATCTAGATCGCCAAAGCACTTAAAGTTATCGGTAAAAATACCATGATCTAAAACGTGTACGTGACATACAGTGACGTGTGTATAAAATGGCCACCGGCGGTGTGCCCAGTGGAACCATTCTGGCTGTTCATTTACAGAAATGTTCGCATTTATCAAACGAAACAAGAGTGATGCAAAATGTTTAACCTTCATGATATATTTTCTGACCTTCATGGGAAAGATAGCAAAACCCTGATTTGCAATATCTCTTGAGTTAAAAAAACATTTTTGCCTGCCGGCCCTTAAAAATTTCCCTATGTTAAGGGAAACCAACAATCAATTTTATTTGGCCTACGGAACATTTATACTTAAATTTTCAAACAAAAATAGCCAATTGATCTACTAACATTAAATTTTCTAACAAAATTAGCCAAATGATGCACTAACACTATACCCACATCATAAGGTGTAAATAATTAATATGAGGGGTTATTCTACTCTATGAACGGTCATTGTAGATTGCATAGTTCTGCACTACATATGCATATGGCACTTAAGAATTCGGGCTAGTAGTTTACAGTTTCGGGCAAGTAAAATCAATATGGCACTTGCCCGAATGGACAAGTTGGTCAAAAAGTTAATGTCGAACCCTGATTAGTTGAATTTTTACAGTGAAACAACGGTCCATGGGTAGACATGTTGCACTACTTAGACACACTGAATATTCTGATTCTGTGTGAATCAATCTCCTAAATGCTGCATGCTTAGCAGAGAAGCAACAAATACGAATTTTATTCTTGCTATTGTGATCAGTTCATTTGTCAGAAGTTATGCTATGATGCTGAAATAATGTAAAACTGTCTCAAGAAATCTGAGGTTTAAATGTCATCCTTAATGGTAAAAGCTAATATTATATATTATTTCAAGATGGAAACTGTCCTTTTTATTCATTCCAATTTTTTCTTATGTTCCTTAAAACAATTAAACTTAAGTCATTTAGAAAACACAACAGTCAGGCTTTCAATAAGAGGCTGTACCAGGTACTTTTACCCACCTGAAATGGTCTTTGGTAGCTTCTAATTTTACAGAATGTTTTCACAAGATATTCATGACAATTGTTCAAATTTTAATAAAAAGTACCACCTGTAAATAGTAAATTACTAGTAGATTTGAAAAGTATTGAGAGCCCTGACACTGCAGACACATTTTGGTGTCATAATCTGCCATGTGGTTAATCTAAATATTGATGTCATACCCACTGTTCATATTCCATTTACCTTGATCGTGGAAAACCGGTGACACAATACACATGGTTTATGAAAAAACATGTACACAAATGTAATGTGTTCCATATCACCGTTTTTACACAGATAGAAAATACATGTTTTTCAAGTAAATAAATCAGACACACAAAGGATATTAAAGTTTTTTTGTTATTTATGGCAAGCTTCGATTCTGGTCTTTTATTTAGATATTAACTGATTATACCAGAACAAATTATTTTGATTCAACACCTCAAATAGGACTTGAAACAACCACAAGGCGAGGATGTTTGCACTTGCTTTTGTATATATTAGGGGCGGGGCGGGCCCGCCCTAAAATTGGAAAAAATATGATTTTTTTGCATAAAATCGTGATTTTTCACATGAAATACCCCAAATATCTTCGCACCTCGCTCCGCGAGATAATTTTATGTGCACCCCCCATAACTTGAAATCCTGGATCCGCCCTAGTCCTACAATATAAGACTCTGATAGGCGCGATGTTTACTTTACATGTTTCAATTTTATTTTTCCTTTTTATTATTTTTTGTTATTTACTATTTACTGTTTTCTATTTATTTTTTTATTTCTGATGTCCGCACCTCGGAGTCTTATGTAGGAAGCCATTTTCCCGTAGCATTTTTGAAAATCCAAGAAACACCCGTTACTGCGGTGTATGAGTAAAATATATGATAATATAGTATGAAAATGTAACTTACCTTGATTTTGTGTGTCAATTAACTGTCCAATTAATTTAAATTAGGTAGCAGGTGAGAATCGTGGCGTGTTCCGGAGAAGTGTTAGGTCACGTGAATGTTTAAATGTGGAGGTCTGTATACATTACGGATTTGTGCCTTGGAAAATAACGGTTTGCATAGAGCATATTAATATTATTAAGAACCAATTATAGATATTTAGATATCATGACACTAGAACATGCGTTATTTGCTGAATTAGAATCTATTTCATGTCGGTTGTGACAAATACACACAAGAGATATTTCATGAGACAAGTACAGTTTCGTTTCGTAAACCAAATTCCCAAATATAGGATTCACTTGTTTTTCACTCGGATTCTCTCGGAGGATGACATGTCACATCATTGCAGACGAGAGGGGGGCTTGGCAAAATCACAATAAAAAACATGGAAATCGGACTTGACATATAAAAGTAAGTGAATTTTTATTCTTTTTTAACATATATATTCCAGCGTGTGCAGTTTGAGCTATGATGAAATGTTATTATAATAGTGTAAAATGGTCCAAAAGTTCCCATCGAAATTTGATGGGAACTTGCTAAAGGAAAAATGGCTTCCTACATAAGACTCCGAGGCGCGGACATCAGAAATCAAAAAATAAATAGAAAACAGTAAATAGTAAATAACAAAAAATAAGAAAAAGGAAAAATAAAATTAAAACATGTAAAGTAAACATTGCGCCTATCATACCTGTTAACCCTCCCGCATTTCGTGGGAGACCCCTGCTTTTGAGCTCGGCCTCCCGCAAAGAATGTGCCTCCCGCGCGGGAGACTAAAACTCCCGCTTTGAAATACTTCTCCCACATTATCTCCCGCGACCAAAAATTTGATTAAAATCGAAAATTAGGACTCCATTTTTGTTGTTTTTATCAGCTGGGTCATTAAAACATTTGCGTGAATCAGCCGATTGTTACTCGGAATTCTCTCGGTTTTTACTAGAAACGCCGATAATGTAAGTTGTTTACAATATCGAATGGATAACTACACGAATCAAAGTTGTGAAAAAAGAAATTTTGAAGGCGAGTATCGTTCAATTACTTAATTAAATACGAAAAAAACTTTAAAAAAAATACAGTTCAACTATGTCACAATCAAGGAGACGTTGGAATTCAGGACCTAGCACCCCTTCTTCAAAGAAAAAGAAACATTATTGCAAATTCTTGGAGGACTGGACAAAATTATACGATTGGGTGCAGCCTACTTCTTTTGGGAATGATATGGCATTTTGCAAACTTTGTTCTACAAATTTTAGTGTCAGCCATGGTGGTGTATATGATATTAAAAGACATGCTGATGGAGATTCACACAAAAAAAAGGAAATCAACCAATCTTAAAAATGCAGACCCAGAGAGAATTTTTTCTATGTTAAACAAAAATCCAGACAGATATGAGATCTGAGTTGAACAATGACACACTTTGTTCTTTATTATGTGCAAAGCAAAATCAAAATTTGTTGTGTTATGAGTACGAACCAAGTGACTCTGTTCTAAGATCAGCAAAACAAGCTGTATTGTCATACCAAAGTGGTTTGAAGTAATGTTGCTCAGCAACAACAATAAAAGTTGTACAGTAAATTTTGTTTGCTTTAATCTAGCAATTTTAGTGTGAAAAAGTTCGTCATGCAAAATCTCCCACATTAAATAGTTGGAATGTGGGAGATCTCCCACATACACAATCTCTGAGGTTAACAGGTATGGCCTATCGGAGTCTTATATTGTAGGACTAGGATCCGCCCCTGTATATGCATGGATAATCGCATTGCTTTTAGACTTCCAAAGAAATTTTCTGTTCTGTATGTCTAGCCGGGAGTGATCTTTATTGACCTTTATCATCAATGACAATGGGTATTAAAAAAAGGCCGGCAATGTTTCTGTTGAAAATGGGGAATATGTCTATTCAATGCCCCCAAAATAAACCTGAATGCTGGTCGATTTTAATAAAATTAAGGACAGACAGGGGTTAGGTAATACACTTTCACCATGCAAAATATTAAACATTTATATTAACATATAATGTCAGTGTCACCATCGATGAAAGAATCGATGCGTCTATAAAAGGCCGACGTGTCTTTTTTTGAAGTGAATGTGCCTAACAGTTTGTTGGTTAAATTTTCCTTACATTATATGCATATATAACTAAAACGACTATAACATTAAAAGCAGCTACAGGAAAAAATCTCTATAAGATCATCACTACATACATTTGTTGTTTGTATACGTCCTTGCTTATAATCAGTGGAGAAAGATAATCAAACTTTACGGCGGGAACAGAGTTATCGCCAGTTGATAAACTTCGGGTACCTGTAAAATGCGAAACGAAATCGAAACGAAACGAAACGAAACGAAATTCACCGAAGCGAAACGAAACGAAATAAATCGAAACGAAATTGACCGAAACGAAACGAAACGGAATAATACAAAATGAAATAAACCATATTTTAACGAAACAATTAAATGAAAAAAATAGAAAAAGTATCATTTAAGCTTAGTCCTTAGAAAAAGATAGTTCATTGTTTTCCAGGTTATAAACAAAAATCATTCTTCATCTAGCAATGACGAAATGATTGATTCATCGATTGTTGACTCGGCTAAGCGTCACATCAGTGATATTCCAGCTATACTGTGCCGAATGACGAAATGAAAATGACTGTTACGTGGGGGGTAACGTCCTATATACATGGTGATGTTCTGACAATCGATGTCCTATTTTTGTTTATCTGTCTGACATGGGGTATACATTTTGTCACAACTGTCTGAAAAGGGGAATATGTTTTTGCTTGGTTTATTCTTCAAAAATTAGGGCTTAACTAGGCTTTAGTCAGACAACAGTCTTAGATGGGGTCTAAAATTGGCATCAGAATCAGTCTGTAAAGGGGTCCGGGTTCAGCGGCCCTGGAAGAACACTCCATCATTTTGTAAGGACGGTGACTGTTACTTGAGAAATGCTTAATAGTGTCGCTTCGAAATAATTGCAAAAATTCCCGTTGTTTAATTATTCAATTATTTATTATAAGTATTTTTTCAGTTTTTAACCATTTATCTTGAAGAGGGGAGGGGACATGCACATAGGAAGGGGCTGTGAGGAGTGCGCGCGACCCCTCTCTCTTAATCTTGGCAAGAAGTAGAAAAGAATCAGACACAATACTTGGGATTTTAGGTCTATATGAACTGAAAACCTAACCAAACAGCGTGAAATGGCAAGTCATATTTGTTTCTAACATATACCCAGCCAAATTAATAAAAATTAATTACTTTAATTACATGTAATTACTTTTTTTCTTCCAAGCTTCAGAATCGGAATATTTTGTAGACAAAATGCCATGGCTTCCCCCTTCAAGTTAAATGGTCGGTCCCTAAGTCTTAAAAACGAAATTTAACACGTAGTTTTGCAAGATGAGTGTACCGTGTTGTGCAGTATACTGTATACTTTTTGTCAGATTGGTCACTGTGATTTAAAATGTCTTTTTATCTCGACATTCTTTCTTTTAATAACAGAAGCCATAATTTGTTGCATATTTGAATATGATATGTTGTTTATTTCATCGTTAGCAAGGGATAAACTTTAAGAAAACAATTTAAACAAAAATCATAGGTAAAAACTGAAAAATACATATAATAAAGTTAAACACCCCGGCCTACCTTGCAAAATGATGGGGGTGTTCTTCCGGGGCCGCTGAACCCCGAGCACTTTACAGACTGATTCTGATGCCAATTTTAGACCCTATCTCAGACTGTTGTCTAACTAATGTCTCTTTAAGCCCCAATTTGTGAAGAATAAACCAAGCATAAACCTATACCCCTTTTCAGACAGTTGTGACAAACAGTATACCCCATGCCAGACAGATAATCAAAAATAGGACATCGATTGTCAGAACATCACCATGTAAATAGAAAGTTATCCCCCATGTAATAGTCATTTTCATTTCGTCATTCGGCACAGTATAGCTGGAATATCACTGATGTGGCGCTTAGTCGAGTCAACAATCCATGAATCAATCATTTCGTCATTGCAAGATGAAGAGCGATTTTTTTAATATAACCTGGAAAACAATGAACTATCTTTTTCTTCGCTTAAATGATACTTTCTCTATTTTTTTTTCATTTAATTTTTGTCTTGTCTTTCCCCAGGAAATTGTTTCGTTAAAATAGGGTTTACTTCATTTTGTATTATTCCGTTTCGTTTCGTTTCGGTCAATTTTGTTTCGATTTATTTCGTTTCGTTTCGTTTCGTTTCGATTTCGTTTCGCATTTTACAGGTACCCATAAACTTCACGTGTTCCGTATCAATTCGTACCATTGACAACTCGTACTCATAAAACTCGTATCCATTTTAAACAAGCCTAGCTTATTGTAGCGGGCTAAAGAGGAACCCCGGTATGCTTGAACTCTAAGGACCTTCCAAGCAACTACAATCTGATCCACCTATAATTTCTAAAAATGTGGAAGGAGGCTCTCCAATAATTGTACTATATCCTAGTGATCATTACATCTTGATATATATTACTTTTGAACATTCCCTGTTTAACTATGTCCTGTAACTGAGGCCATCTTGGATGTCCAATGAGAAATGATTGATGATGGTGGTTCCTGTGGCTCAGCGAGCTTTCCAGCAAATCCCCAACTCGGTGGCGGAGACAGGATACCCCTTGATACCTGCATGAAATTAGAAACTATGTCAACGTAGATGCAGCAAATAGATATGAAAAAATAGTACAACATGGAAATCTCCTTCAACTGATAATGGACTGTACTAGCAACAAAGTCAACTGTAATGCGAAAGAACAGGAAGAAATAGAAAGTCTGGCTAGAGCTATGTGCTACGATCTGCACGTGGAACGCTGTAGGAAAATAGGGGATGTACCAGGAGTATAACAATGTGCTATGAAGACTACAAAGTGATGAACATTCATTTATTTTAACTTTTATGTTGTAGAGCATGAATAAAAGCTATTTTAAGCAGTAGTAAAATTAAGTAGAGATATGATGAGCATTCATTATTTTAGCTTTTATACCATATGGCTAGAACATAGTGCTTTTACCTTTTAGCTACATAATTATATTTTATATGTGAATTCCACAGTCTAGTCCGTGTGTATTATTAACCGCTTTTATGGTTGTGTTTTATGGATGCGTATAACACATGTTTTTACACCTGCAATGTATATAGCACAATGTATAGATGCGACGCCTTTTAACTACTTATCCATGATCTTAACCTGAGCTACTGCTTTAAATGTGTATGCATGGAGATATGACTTTTTAAATATGCGTGAATTCTAACTAGTTTTTAACGATGTATGATATACGAGATGGTAGACTCATTTTACAGATTAACCGGATTTTAGTGATGTATTATATGCATGGACTTTTATAATTAACAAGCTTTTAGAGGGTGCGGGTGCTTTTTATGTTTGTTTAACGATGATGTACATACCGCTTAAAAATATGCTTCATTCAAGCAGTGCTCCACATTCAATGGAGGAAGTTACAGAACAAGTAACAAGTAAGTAAGTGATGGTGGTAGTTTGACCCCTTTATATCCTGACAGGGTAAAGGCTATGCAAATTATGTTGCCATGTTGCATGCACAAGTTATTTTGAAAGGATTTTTTTTGAGTGGATTCAAATTTGACTTAAAATTAACAAACAACATAAAAGGCAATCATTTTGGGTGCTGGTCCACAGGCACTTGTTTCTGTGAAAAAATATTAGGTATATGGTATATATTTGTTCACAGAAACAAGTGCCTGTGTGCTGGTCCCTTTTGGCTCCGTTTGACTCCTTTTCTTTCGGAGCTCGTGAAAGTTCCAGATGTGGCAATGTGGGCTTTTGGCATCACTTGGCGTCCGTCGTTTGTTGTCTGTCATCTGTTAACTTTTCACATTTTAATCTTCTCCTCTGAAACCCATCAGCCAAGTGAACTGAAACGTGGTAGGAAGCATCTATGGAAAGTCCTCTCTAAAGAGTGAACATTTTGTTATGATCCATTGCCAAACATGGCCACCACATGCAATTATTGTTTCTGATTGGCCAATTTTTTAAAAATCTCCTCCTTTGAAACCGCTTAGCCAAATTAACCGAAACTTGGTAGGAAGCATCTCTGGAATGTCTTCTATGACGATTTATCATTTCGTCCCGATCGGTTAACAATCATGGCCACTACAGGCAATTCTTGTTTCTAATTGGTCGATATCTAACAAATCTTCTCCTCTGAAACTGCCTAGCCAAATGAGCCGAAACTTGGTAGGAAGCATCTAAATGTATGGAAGGTTCTGTATTAAGTTTCCTCAAAGAAGAATGAAAGGTGAGCGACACAGGCTTAGCTTACTGAGCCTCTAGTTTTTAACCCATGCAGTAAATTTCATAAGGAATCTAAATAAAAATAACATCAGATTGAACTCAAATAAAAATTGGGTGTTGGTCCCATTTTGACCCCCTAATTCTTGGAAACGGTAATAACCATACAAAAATCCCTTGCATACTACATAAAGAGAATTTTATAAGGAACATAAAGAAAATACTTTGTCGAGGTTGGTTGAAAAAATAAACGTTATACTTTCAAGAACATAAAACACCCTTTTTGACACATTTGAGCCGTTTGCTTGCTTTTTTGTGTTTCTGATTAAAAAACATGTGTTTATGCTTGGTAATTAAGATAAATTGCATGTATACATGATGGGTAGATTGCTCTATGTCTTATGTAAATTGTTTTCTAATTGTTCCATCTTGTTGTTGGAGAGGATTTGCATAGGAGTAGTATATGGGCACAGTTCAGTTATCATTTGTGGTGGAGCAATGTGGTGGAGCTACCGGAAGTGACGTCAGTCACGTGACCGTCCCTATCGGAAGTGACGTCATTTCTCCCCCC
>MJUT01031633.1:16735-29361 GCA_002080005.1 Gigantidas platifrons
GGGGGGGGGGTTACAATTTGGGTTGTATTAGATCAAAATCGTGGCAATGTTATGTTTTATCAGTTGGTTGCTAATTTGCAGAGTATGTTCCCATCCTAGGAGGTTTTTCATAGCTTTTCAATCTCCATCCACAGTTTCGGTTAAAAAAAATTGGCTCCTTGCAAAAATTTTAGCTGGCTCCTGACTTTCAAAACTGACACCTGAAAATGGTACTTGGCGATTTTTCTGGCTCCTATTTTTTGGGAGCCAGAGCAGCCCCTGAATACGACGTGGGTTCGCGCCCAGCTTTGTAAATTATGAAAAAAAGGGTGCACTCAACTCGCAGCCACAAGTGAACAAGTTTACCAGTTGCTTGCCCAGGGTCGGTGGTTCTCTTCGAGTACTCCGGCTTGCTCCACCACTAAAACTGGTCGCTATGATATAGCTGAAATATTGCCAAAAGTGGCATTAAACACCAAAATTCAAATTTATATTCAAATTCAAGTAGGAGTCTGGAAACATTAACACTTCAGGTGGATATCTATGTGAAAACCACGTCAATGGTCAGAAGTCAACCACAAATTATCCACTCAGCTACCAAGGTCTCTCTAGATTAAATATGGCAACCAGAAGTAATATACCATAGCCTTATACTTTAAGTTTGAAAATTTACTAGATACATGTAGACTGACTATTAATGGTTTTCTCAGTTTGGTTAGTTAGTTTATGGTGTATAACTCCATTTTCAACAGTTTTTCAGTAATATCGTGGCAGTCAAATTTATTGGTGGAGGAAACCGGAGAAAACCACCGACCTGTTGCAAGTCGCTGCTAGAAACCATGACTTCCTACACATACACTACTTACAAGTAATAAAAACGTAGATTGATTGATTGATTGGTGTTTAACGTCCAGCGAGCAATTTTTCAGCTATATTCAGGACGAGTAAAAACGTAGAAATGTAATTTAGTTTTCATGACACATTTATAAAATAACCTTCATCACTAAACTCAGTTGTCACAGTTTTTACTAAAATTTCATTTAATAAAATTTTGTTTTAATATTTTAGCGATACTGCATAATGCCACACAGAGTACAGATTCTGATGATGCTGTGGATGTTGAAATGCAGTCAGACATGTTGTTTATTTTATCATGTTTATGTGATGGAGACATGCATAGAAAGGTAAAAGTCATTTTATGTTATACCCTCGTGCAGATCAACTACAAAACTCATTCTTCAAATTGATTATATTTGAGTACCGTTTGGATAAAAATTTTACTATATAAATTTTCTTTCTACGAAAAAATTACAATGCACTTAAATTTATTGTCATTTCTGTTGCTTTTTCTGCAATGGGTATCGTTTTGACTGTTGTAAGGGAAATAACTCTTATAAAAAATGTATGATTTTAAAATCTAACAGAGAGTGTACAAAAGGTCTATTTTGGAAGGATTTTTTTAAATTAATATATACATTTTCCATTTGTTATAAGATGCTAAAATATGTCCTACAGAACTTATGGAGGAAACTTGAAGTTTTTGAGAAAAAAAATTGCATTATCCCTTGGTCGGAGATTTGTATGATATTAAATTTTTTTTTCAGGAATTACTTGGTTCACAAGGAGTTGAGGTCTGTATACACTATCTAAGAACAGACAACAGATTATTAAGCAGTGGTTTGGGTCACCATCGTTTGTTGTTGGCTGCCGTTGACTGTGTTTGGTAGGTGTTGGGGGATAATTATTTTATAGAACTCTTTATACTCTGTATTTGTAACATTACTTCACCCCTATTTTTTTTCTCTCGTTGATAATCCCTGCATCTCCAAAATGAACTTCTATACTTCAAATAACAATAAAGTTGTCCAGATGTAGCCTTTATAGACAGAAGAAAAGAATATTGCTCACTGCAGGCTAGAGGCTGATTCACACTCGGCTAGAGGCTGATTCACACTCGGCTAGAGGCTGATTCACACTCGGCTAGAGGCTGATTCACACTCGGCTAGAGGCTGATTCACACTCGGCTAGAGGCTGATTCACACTCGGCTAGAGGCTGATTCACACTCGGCTAGAGGCAGATTCACACTCATCTTGGGGGTATGCTCGTTGTTGAAGACCCTACTGTGACTGAAATGTAGAACAGCAATAAAAGTGCTGTTCCTTTACTTTAATTTATGTCCAAGTCCAAGTGTAATGTTGAAGAGTCTCTCATGTTCATTTATATCAATATCCTTTCTTTACTAACTAACCAAATATATAAAATATTGTTTCGGAAACCCAGAGTTTTTATCAAGTTTTTTTGTGTGTATCGACTGAAATTTTACCCCAAGCGACAATGAGGTGTAAATATATAATGTTTGACCATGTATTGATATCTGTAAATTTGTTCACCTAATCTATTCTCCTTACATTCTAACATATTAATAGAGTTGTTTCAGTGATAATCTTTTTTTTAAGTCTTTAATCAAACTACACCAGTCAAAGCTATTAGGGGCCATCATAGCCGTGATCATATGGTAGTTAAATTTACAACTACCTATGCAATCAGTGCCTATCACCACTAACGTTGTGAGTTCGAACCCCACTCAGGTGAGGTGTACACGATACAATATTATGTGATAAAGTTTGTCAGTGACTTGCGACAGGTCGGTGGCTTTCTACGGGTACTCCGGTTTCCTCCACCAATAAAACGGACCGCCACTATGTAACTGAAATATTGTTGAAAGTGGCCTTAAACACCATAGACCATAAACCAAACCTATTCTCCTTATATTCTAACATAGTTTGTTGTTTCAATGATAATCTTTTTGTCCCATCTATAATCGGACTACAACAGACAAAGCTACGATTTCTTCCATTCTACAATCTTTTTGCGTACAAATAACATTGTAGTGTCAATTCATAGCTTATTGAGTTTTTCCTTAGGTAATTTTGTGTTGGCAATCAAGCAGTCAGTATTAAATTGTTGCTAATTCATTTAGTACTAACTAGATATACAAAATTCCCATTGACATGTATTTTTAGTGCATTTATAGGATAAATGGGAGATAACTTTATTTTTGTTTCAAATAAACTGTTGGTATAGTATTAAAGGATATAAAATTTACTTTAAGTTGGATAAAATTGTCATAATAAAGGAAATCAATTAACAAATTAAATTAAAAAATGTCAATGTGTTGATTAAAATTAATATGATAATTAATTTAATTCAAGTTACAAATTACATATGCAAAATGCAATTTGGAGTTCTGAACTTAAATATTGAAAAAAACAATAAAGATTGATTTATTTTACAATGAACATAAAATATTCCCAGTTTTATAAACCTTTTCTCCTGCCAATAGTAATGGATGTTTAAATTTCCGTGCATTTTATGCACAAATCTGTACTATTTCAGATATTTTTGTTAATTTGCAGTGTATTTTAATTATGATCTATATATTTTTAAAAAGTGGAATATATCCGGAGAGTAATTTCACAAATTAAAATAAATTAACAATTAAAACACCATCATCATTGAAGCTTTTACAGTATTTTTTTGTTTATTATGTTTTAAAGTAGAAAGCTGGCACAATGTTTTTGTTATCGTAATATGTTTACAATTGAGAAAAATTGGGATTTGTTCAAAAATTCATACTATTTTTGTCATCAACAGGTGTTCAATCATAGGATGCTACACAACAGAGGAATATTTCATGGAATTGGAAGGAGTATTTTTACTTATAGACTTATTGGAGGTATTTACAAATAAAATACAGTAAAATATAGACTTATTGGAGGTATTTACAAATAAAATACAGTAAAACCTGTCTAAACCATCCCCTTTTGAGACTGATATATTTGTTCAGTTTAGACAGGTATTTGTTTTACACAGGTTCAAATTACATAGACATTTAGTAGATGGAACTGTAAAGTCTGTCTGGTTTTGGCAGGTTTTCGGTTTACTCAGGATTCGGTTTAAACAGGTTTCACGGTATATAATTTAATGGAATCATGCTTCGTAATAAATCATATCGGTTATTGTTTATGGGAAGAACAAATAGGAAGATCTTTGAAATTTGAATAATAACTGTCATATTGTTTGTTCGAGAAGAATAAAAAATAACAAAAAAGCAAACAAAAGATATGTAACCTTTCACTTTTCTCTGTTTCGGTACGTAAATTTATTTGCATACAAAGTGTTCTGGGATAGGTACCAAAAAAACTGCTTTCAACTTTATTGCATTATTAGACACGAACAAAATTTAATTTTATGAAATCGTCTTTCACAATAAATCATTTGGGTTTAGTGTTTATGTGGAGATCAAAAGTTATGAAGAATTCTTTGTTTATGTAACAATTAGGAAAGTCTTTGAAATTGAAATCAAAAACAAAACAAATGCCATGATTTCATTTTAGGACGAAAAAAAAAATGCACCAAAACAAACAACTTGAAACTCTTTCTATATTTATTCGGAGTGTAACTTGTTCTTACCTTGATATAGCTGAAACATTAATCACTTGGCAGGTAGCAACAATTGGTGACTTGTTCACTCACTCTTCCTCACCAATCAATGCCTACAAATTTTTTTTTTTTTAATTTGACGAAAACTTTGAGATCTAAATATCACTTTCATCAAAGTTTGTGTATGTTATTGACATGCACATTAACTAAATACCAGACAAAAACGTTTGTGGGACGTACCAGTATACTGACTGCAGACTATTCAATCTCTCCATTTTCATTTCAATTTTGTACCAAAGAAGAATTTATTATGAACCTTAATTCAATTTCACAAACTATTGTGTAGGAAAAATTACACAGAAGCAAAGAATATTTTTTTATTATTTTCACGAGTGGTGAGATTGGTGACTGACGGCGACATAGGATAAACCAGCCAGTAATACTGTAATGCAGATCATACATACTAAGCATAATATCATATAGTAGAGCAGGAATGGCTTATCCTTACAGAGCATCTGAGTTCACTCCCGGTTTTTAGTGGGGTTCGTGTTACTCGATCTTTAATTTTATGTGTAATGTTTTGTAGATCGTTGTTAGTCCTGTCCTTCTTCGATTTATGGATTCTGAATACCCCTTTTGGTATCTTCAAACTCTTCTTGCACAGTAATCAAATAATATCTAATTCTCAACATTGTAGGTTTGTCCAAAAAGTATGCATAACATTATTCTTGGCTGTCTACTGGATTTGTGCGAGAACCCAAAAACTCAGCATCATGTGTTGTCATGGCGAGGCAAGAACAACTGTACTGCCGCTCACCTGTTCTGTGAAATCTGGAGAAATGAAGAGAAAGACATGGGTGTGTTAAGAGCCTCAGATGGCTCTATAAAAGAGGTTACTAAACCACTGATGGGTGTATTACAAGAACAACAAGGCATTGTTCCACTACCAGCGTCCATTCCAAGTCAGTCCATCGTGGATGTGTCTGAGAATATGAGAGCAAAACTCTACTCTATATTCTGCAAAGTTGGTAAGTGGATTATCTTCCTATAATAAATTTATGATTAGAAATATTGGTGTTTAATGCAACTGTAACCAATTAGTCATGGAGGCTTTTAGGAATATTGGTGTTTAATATGACCTTAACCACTTGGTCATTAAGTCCCCTGTGAATAGAAAACAAAAACCTTATTCTAACATACCTGTATGTGTACTTGTAGGTTTTACAGATTTACCTGTCCCTGTAAATTGAAAACAAAAACTTTATTTTAACATACCTGTATGTGTACTTGTAGGTTTTACAGATTTACCTGTCCCTGTAAATTGAAAACAAAAGTCTTATTTTAACATACCTGTATGTGCACTTGTAGGTTTTACAGATTTACCTGTCCCTGTAAATTGAAAACAAAAGCCTTATTTTAACATACTTATATGTGTACTTGTAGGTTTTACAGATTTACCTGTCCCTGTAAATTGAAAACAAAAGCCTTATTTTAACATACTTGTATATGTACTTTTAGGTTTTACAGATTTACCTGGTCTAACAGTAGAAGATCATGTGACTTTGGTTGTCATAGAAAAATACATGGATCTGAAGGTACAGTAGACAAATTAAATATAGATGTGAAATTAGATCTGATTTTATGTGATAAAAATGTAATATTTTAAAAGGTTAAAACAGTATTCTTTTTTTTTATAAAAAATACATGAGATATCCACCAAAAATGATATACAAAAGAATAAAGAAAACTGATTTAAAATACTTTAATATCACAGATGCAAATTTTCACTAAATAAATATTCTATGGTAGCCTTTTTGTTAAATATAATGTTTTGATTTTCTAGGTTACATGCTTAAAATGTGACTTGTAAAGTTTTGTAAATAAAATTTTCCGATCTGTTAAATTGAATTTTCAAAATTTGTGGTCTTAGCAACCAAAATTAGGCTCCTCATAAGTTTTTAATATCACATATAAGTATGAAAATTCAACATCAAATTTGTTGATCTTCAAAACGAACAGCAACCTAAACAGGGAAACCTTATGGAGCCTCAAAGAAATGTAATGGAAATTTCAAAGGTTTTTCTTTTACTTGCTATTTATAGTTAGAATGGATAACTCATCTTTAATACCATATCATTATACACAAAGTGAACTAAAATTACTTACATTTGGCGAAATAGTGTATTATTAATCCAATTATTACTGCCAACACATGCTACTGTCTATGTCCTAGTTTTTTATACTCTGGTCTGTTTGATTAGTTACATTTAATAGTATTCCATTCTCGTATTCTGCTTTATTGCTACATTTATTGTTTCATGTCTTCATGTTAAAATTTTAGAGAAATTATGTAATAATAATGCATATCATATTGTATATTGTATGTATATGGAGAAGACAATACTAAGTTGAAAAACTTGTGTCTGATCCTTTTGTCATTATTTAGACAATAAAATATGTGTAAATTAAAATTATAGTTAGGAGAGGTATGGACGGAGGTAATCTCAGAGTTACAGATGGAGGGAGTTAGACCTGTCACACCTGACATGGAGGCCATAGAAGCCATCTCAAGGGGTATAGAGGAGAGAGCACAGATTGTATGTGGTACCCAGATTGAGTTGTTAGAGGCTCAACAAAACCAAGACGTTTTAGATGAGCAGGAATTCTATGCTGAGGTAAGGAATATTAACCCTAACCCTAACCCTTCTGTAAATATTAACCCTAACCCTAACCCTTCTGTAAATATTAGTATTTGTAAGATCCTGAACCTCTTTATGGACAAAATTAATGCCTGGTTATCGTTATTTATAGATACTCATTTGTAAATTAATGCCTGGTTATCGTTATTTATAGATACTCATATGTAATTTTATTTTACAGGAATGTAATTGAAACAAAATCTCAAATATTTCAATTCCATTGTAAAAATAATAAAAAAAAAATTAATTGTCAAAAAAAAAACTTTAACGTAAGATTCTACTGGATGTAAAACATTTTTTTTTTTTAATTGCGATTTTAGCAAAAAGGGTATTGATTGGATGTTGACGTTTTAAAGCATGATAACATAACATTATAAACATATTAAACATACATTTTGTTTATTGTAGATCAGAGAAAACTATAGACAGAAAGAAAAACAATTGAGTGACTTTACAGACTTTGTAGCTAGAACGTCTAACTTCCAATTGTTAAAGGTAAGAAACATTTACTTATTTGAATACAGGCCGTGGTGGTCGTGATCGTATGGTAGTTGGATTTACAACTACCTGTGCAATCAGTGCCTATCACCACTAAAATTGTGAGATCGAACCCTGTTCATGGCGAGGTGTACTCGATACAACATTATGTGATAAAGGTTGTCAGTGACTTGTGACAGGTTGGTGGTTTTCTCAGGGTACTCTGGTTTCCACTACCAATAAATCTGACCACCACGATATAGCTGAAATATTGTTGAAAGTGGTGTTAAACACTATAATCCTAATCCTACAATATTAAAATTCTTCAGAAAATTCCTTGATATAAGAACAAAAAAAAAAACAAGAAAAAATCTAACGAAAAAAACTTGATACTGTCTGAAAAAGACGAGAGTGTGAAATAGATGTTAAGATAACCGTGTTATTAATTCTGACACGTTGATTACCGTTGATTACCATTTTATTGTATCTTTGTTGGCATTTTATGGTTTATTACGATTCTGTAATGTATATTTCATCCAATGATTTAATTATCTAATTAAGAAAAAATATATAATCCATTATGGTCTTACTTAAAACCTTGACTAGTTGATGAAGACCAGGGGTAGATTTTAATTATATTATTATTTTTGATTGAGAAGGGTAATCAATTTTTGGTTCGTTAACAAATTTATTTACTGAATAACAAACTATTAATTTTCATTGGCGTAAAGGTTAGTGACCTCGTCTCAATCAAGTGCAGAAGATCTCTGCTGGTGTAAAACCAAAGATTATTAAATTGGTATTTGCTGCTTCTCTGTTAAGCATGCAGCACTAAGTTGTAAAAGTAAACCGGTTTGCTTACTGTCAGTATAATATTTCAAAATGAAGCGTTATTGGCTTTTTAAGGAATGTTGTTTCATTGAGTTAGCACAATAAAAAATACTCATCTTGTTGATTTAATAGCCTACTCTTTGTCATGATGTTAGCTGCTTATCTGGAATTTCAAACAGACTGCCACCAACCCCCCCCCCCTCAAACCCCACCCCCTTTTTTAAGGGGAAAGTCTGGATCAGCTTGTTATTGCTCTTTTGGCATTAAACAATAATTATTCCCTCACAATTACTTGATATTAAAGTAAAGTTATGTTATTTTTTTTTATTAAACCAGTTTATGTTTACTTTAAACCTGAGATTTGACTCACCATTTCAACTAATGAAAGGGCAGGATAAATTTCATGTTCATCATGGTCTTTAATAAAAGAGCAGTCCTCAAAATAAAAATTTGAATTTACTGGTCCGAATCAAATTCTTGAATTGATTTTTGTATAGTTCTAAATAAAAACTGAAAAATTTACTGGTCCAAATAAAGTTTTACTGGTCTTGGGCCTTAGGACCGGTGTTCATCGTGAGGACTTAAAGAGGAATCTGAGATCCAAATCTGGTGGCCATTTTCTGTTTTACAGGTTTCCCTCTCACCCTGATGATTAGTTAGTATTAGAATGTGATAAATTGGATAAGTTAGTATTATTTAATTGACAATGACAAGGAATGAGAAAAAAATATTTGATGAATTTCTTATCTGGTCCAATTGTTCTGGTTTTTGTCAGTTTTTACAGATTATTTGGCAGATTTATGTTAGTTTTATTATGATCAAGCTGATTTCATCATGAATTTTTCTCTCTATAGAATTATCATTATTCTTGACATTCTATAATTTGGCACTATATGTTATATATCTGAATTATTTTGACCCAGACAATAATGTAATTCTAACAATGTGATCTACCAGAAATAATTGGTTAATCCTTGGCATGTGACATTGAGGTAAATTGAAAAAAAAAGATGATTATAAAAAACAAAAAACGTAGAATACATTGTCAGTAAGTCAGTAACCCATGTTGATTACATCGTTTATTTACTGTCACCCATGACTCAATTCATTTTAAAATTATCATACTCATTTAGCCTGTTTCATTGGTTGCTTCACAAAATTCTAAGGCAATATCAACCAATCAGATCAAATCTTTCATAACCTGTTCAATCTGGTTATTAGGATAATTTGAGTGTTGTTCTGGGAACAACTAAATAAAGATGATTTAAATGGCTGGTTCTTGAAAACTGTTAAATTTGGCTTCTGATTACCCCCCTTCTGATTACCCTCTTCTGATTACCCCCCTTTTTATATCTTCAAACTTATCTTTTTGTTTCAATTAGTTGAGTATTTTTGTAAGAGCAGATTAAAATGTTAAAAATTTAGTGATTACTGACGATGAATGTCAAATTATGTTAAAAGCCCACCTTGCCTACTTTGGTCAGGCGAGCTTATAAAAATTAAAACAAATTTTGAGCTACATTCAATTCTTTATTAAAGTTTTTATTTACCAGGAAAAGTAAGTTCTCTCCCAGTTGACAAATAAAAATATATATCCAGGAAAATTAAAAGGGCCTGTTTCACACTCATGAGGGTATGAGTTATGTTAACTATTGAGTGATGTTTTTGGTGTTTAATGCCACTTTCAGCAATATTTCAGCTATATCATCGCGACCAGTTTCAGTGGTGGAAGAAGCCGGAGTACCTGGAGAGACCCACCAACCATGGGCAAGCAACTGGTAATCTTTATTACTTGAGTCGAGTGCACCCCTTTTTGTAATTTACAAAGCCGGGCACGAACCCACGCCGTATTGGTGATAGGCTTGTATGCATTCACTATTGAAGATATGACTGTGACTGTGAAATGTAGAACAGCAATAAAAGCTCTGTTCCTTTTTCTGAACTTGTGTCTTAAGTATAATATTGTATAGTTATAGTGTCTCATGTACATCTATATCCTTTCTTACTAATCCTTTACAGAAAAAGTTTCTGAGATTTTTGTTTGTTTGTTTGTTATTTACAGGCTGCTAAAGAGAGACAAAAGCTGTCAATTGAGGCTTCCAGAATACAGAACAATTACAGAGAAAGGTAACTCCCATTTTTTGTTGAAGCAAAAATATTACCCCCCCTCCCCCCCTGCCCCTTTCTTTAAAGCATAAATGTACCGTCATTACGGTTGCATAATGCACATTTGTGCATAATGTGCACCCTTCTTGGCCTTGAAAAATCTGCAGAAAAATGTGATTTCCCAGTCTGAAAAAAGAGTAAAACATATTGTTCTTGTTTATAATGCACACCCCTCCTGCAAAATAAAAAATTTATGTAAAATTTAGCACATTGTATATAGGTCGTTGCGGTAAGCTTTTGAAAAGGGTGGTATGCCACTAACAATGATACATGGTATTAATTTTTCTTTTCTATTCCATCAAATTCTCCAATATTTATTTTGGATATATATCTATGTCACCGAAATAAAGGAAATCGTCCTAGGGGTCAATGTCAGCATCAACAATGGAAGAAGTCTTTTTACAAAAATAGGTTAAAGTCAATCAAAGACTAAAAAAATAGTATGTTCAACCTTGTAAGCTAGATATAAATGGCAAATATAAAATCGTTAATTCTGAGTCATTATATCATTAAATGCTTATGGGAAGAAATCAGCGACAAAGATATCAATATGTCGTAGCAAAATATAGAAATTGATTCCACGATTTATTAAAGTTGAACAATATGCGCTGTTTTTAATGGAAAATCTGCACTTAAAGGAAGCCAATTGTACATCATTGAACGAAAATAATTATTGGCAATGGAAATCAGAGATGTCATATAAAAAGCTAAACAATGGGTAACTTGATACTACTAGTATTGAGTTGATTTCCCGTCATTAATCAACATAATCTCCCCTGAATTGAAAAACTGACAGCGCTTCCATATCGTCCATTACATAAAATTTGTATTTACCGAATAAATAACCATATTTGGTAATTGTAGTTCAAAGAGATCATTTTTCGTAAAAATAAACGGCTCTTTATGCACTTCAGTTACGAAGGAAAACAATGTAATTTTGGTCTCCGCTGATTTTTATATTATGAGAGATCAAATTATCTGTATGCTGTAATGGTTGATGGGGTTGGTTATTTTGTAATTAACAGCTTTTTTTGTGACAGTTCGTGGAAATGAAAGATTAGTTTTTGTTCTACTTGATAACGTTTATGATCTTTTGAAAGTAAATAATGGTCCTTGTATGGATGGGTTTATTACCGGGAACGACAGAGAGACGATTTTTGTCTCCTTTGATTAAAAGCTTGATTTGTCATTTTATGGAAATTGTCATCAATTATTTATTATTAAGTTAACAACTTATAATCATTTAACAATCCTGCCACAGATTATTTATTTTGATTAAAGGAAGAAAGAAAGTTTGCTTGACTGTTATTATAGGCAGACCCAGGGGGAAATCCTGCGAAGAGGGGTACCTTTCCTTCTTATCTTGAAGGTCTGGGGTGGGGGCTTCCCCTCTTATCTGGAATTTAAAAAAATATTTACAGGGATTTTGTTTTGCCAAATCACCAAATAATACTGACCGCCACGATATAACTGAAATATTGTTGAAAGTGGCTTTAAACACCATAAACAAAATCAAACCACGAAGAATGCTTACCACAAATTTCAATGAATTGACAGTATTTTATTTGCTCCACTTAAACACCATCATCAACTGCACTTACTTAGTAGCATATGCTAAAACAGTCTTCACGATGAGCACTGGTCCTCCAGCTCAAGACCAGTAACACTTTGTTTAGACCAGTAACACTTTGTTTAGACCAGTAACACTTTGTTTAGACCAGTCACTTTGTTTAGACCAGTCACTTTGTTTAGACCAGTAACACTTTGTTTAGACCAGTAACACTTTGTTTAGACCAGTAACACTTTGTTTAGACCAGTAACACTTTGTTTAGACCAGTAACACTTTGTTTAGACCAGTAACACTTTGTTTAGACCAGTAACACTTTGTTTAGACCAGTAACACTTTGTTTAGACCAGTAACACTTTGTTTGGACCAGTAACACTTTGTTTAGACCAGTAACACTTTGTTTAGACCAGTAACACTTTGTTTAGACCAGTAACACTTTGTTTAGACCAGTAACACTTTGTTT